>PVJN01047254.1:0-16097 GCA_004026805.1 Lasiurus borealis
TAACAGCTTCTGCTTGACAGCCTGATCACCCCCTAACCACTCCCCTGCCAGCCTGATTGATGCTTAACTGCTCCCCTGCTGGCCCGACTGCCCCTAACTGCCCTCCCCTGCCAGCCTGGTCACCCCCTAACTGCCTTCCCCTGCTGACCTGGTTGCCCTTCACTGTCTTCCCCTGCAGGCCTGGTTGTCCCTAACTGCCGGCCCCTGCTGGTATAGTCGCTTCCAATTGGCCTCCTCTGTGGGCTTTATCCCCCCAACTGTCCTCCCCGTATGGCCTGGTCACCCCTAACTGCTCTCCCCTGCAGCCCTGGTTACCCCTAAATGTCCTCCACTGCAGGCCTGGTTGCTCCCAGCTGCCCTCTCCTGCTGGCCCAGTCACCTCTAACTGCCCTTCTTAGCCAGTCTAGTCACCTCTAACTGCCCTCCCCTGTGGGTCTGGTCGCCCCCAACTGCCTTCTCCTTCAGGCCTGGACCCCCACAACTGCCGCTCCCTGCAGGCCTGGTCACCCCCAACTGCCCTCACCTGCAGGCCTGGTCGCCCCAAACTGCCCTCCCTGCCAGCCCGGTTGCCCCTAACTGCATTCCCCTGACAGCCCAATTGCCCCTAATTGCCCTCCCTTTCTGGCCTGGTGACCTTTAACTGCTCTCCCCTGTCAGCCTGGTTGCCCCTAACTGTCCTCCCCTGCAAGCCTGGTCACCCTCAACTGCCCTTCCCTGTTGGCCCAGACACCCCTAACTGCCCTCCCTTGCCAGCCTAGTCACTCCCAACTGCCCTCCTCTGTGGGCCTGGTACCCTCCAACTTCCCTGTCCTGCATGCCTGGTCATCCCAACTGCCTTCCATTACCAACCAGGTTGCCCCTAACTGCCCTCCCATGCCAGCCTAATCATTCCTAAGTGTTGTCCCCTGACAGCCTGGTCACCCCCAACTACCCTCCCCTGCTGGCCTGGTCACCCATAACTGCCTTGCCTAGTCAGTCTGTTTTCCCCTAACTGCCCTCCCCTGCCAGCCTGGTAAACCCCAACTGTCCCCCCCTGCCAGCTATCTTGTGACAGCCATCTTGTGTCCACATAGGGGGCAGGATCTTTGACCACATGGGGGCAGCAGCTATCTTGTGTGTTAGAGTGATGGTCAATTTGCATATTACCTCTTTATTAGACAGGGTTATTATATATGCACAGACACCCAGAGATCATCAGTATTTAAAGAAAAATTTACAACAAAAAATAGATCAATAATAAACAGAAGAAGGGTCCCAAGAAAGCATGAATACCTCAGGGAATAAAGAAAACTTAAATAGCATAAGAACAAAATAAAAACTATGGTAAGAGCACTTAACATAAGACCTATTCTCTTAACATTTTAAGTGCACAATATATTATTGTTAAATACAAATACTATGTTTTATATCAGGTCTCTAGAACTTATTCATCTTGCATGACTAAAACTTGATACCCACTGAACAACTCCTCATTTTCCTCTCCCCACAGCACTTGGCAAACCACCTTTAAATTATCTGCTTCTTTGAAATTGACTACTTTAAATACATGTTTTTTATTGATTTTTTTACAGAGAGGAAGGGAGAGGGATAGAAAGTCAGAAACATTGATGAGAGAGAGACACCGATCAGCCGCCTCCTGCACGCCCCACTGCGGAGATGTGCCTGCAAGCAAGTACATGCCCCCAACCAGAATCGAACCCGGGACCTTTCAGTCCGCAAGCCAACGCTCTATCCACTGAGCCAAACCGGTCTCAGCTGAAATTGACTACTTTAGATTCCTCAAGTCAAATCATACAGTATTTGTCTTTTTGTGACTGGCTTATTTCACTTAGCATAGTGTTCTCCAGGTTAATTCATATTTTAGGATATGGCAGGATTTCTTTCCTTTTTAAAGCTGAATAATATTTTATTGTACATATATACCCCATTTTCTTTATCTTAATCTATTCATCATCCAATGACATTTAGGTTGCTTCCATGTCTTCTTGTGAATAATGCTGCAGTGAACATGGGAGTGCAAATATCTCTTCAATGTGCTGATTTCAATTCTTTAGGTTATATAACTGGAAGTGAGATTGCTGGATCATATGGCAGTTATATTATTTTTTGGGAGCCTCCATATTCTCTTCCACAGTGACTGCACCATTTTATATTTTCACCAAAAGTGTGCAAAATTCAAATTTATCTGTATTCTAGTCAACATTTATTATTTTTTATTTTTTATGTTAGTCATCCTAACAGGTCTCAGGAACTATATCATTACAGTTTTTATTTGTATTTCCATGATTATTAGTAATGTTGAGCATCTTTTCATGTATCTATTGGTCATTTGTACATGACCCAGGGGAAAATGTCTATTTAAGTCCTTCACACATTTTTAAATCAAGTTATGTTTTTTGGTATTGAGTTGTAGCAATTCATTATATATTTTGGATATTAACTCATCAGGTATATAGTTTGCAAATATGTTCTCTCATTCTGTAGGTTACCTTTTCATTCAGATGATTGTTTCCTTTGCTGTACAAAAGCTTTTAAGTGTAATATAGCCCCACTTGTCTATTTTCATTTTTGTTGGTTGTGCTTTTGGTGTTATATCCAAGATCATTATCTAGCCCAATATCATGAAGCGTTTCCCCTATGTTTCCTTCTAGTGTTTTTATAGTTTCAGGTCTTAAAATATTTAATTCAATTTGAGTTGATTTTTATGTATGGCATAAAATGTAAGATGTTCAGTTTCTTTTTTTAAGATCCCATTTACAATAGCATCAAAAAGAATAAAATCCTTCAGGATAAGTTTAACCAAGGAGGTAAAATATTATATACTAAAAACCATAAAACACTCATGAAAGATACTGAAGACACAAGTAAATGTAGAGATAACATGTTCTTGGAAGATTTAATATTGTTGAAATGTCTAAACTACTCACAGCAATGTATAGATTCAATGTAATTCTTATCAAAACCCCAAAGGCATTTTGTACAGAAAAATGTTCAAAAGTCCTAAAATCCATATGGAACCACAAAAGACCCCAAATAGACAAAGCAATTCTGAGAAAGAAAAACAATTTTACAAGGATTCTTTTCTCCACATCCTCACTAGCACTTGTCGTTTGTTGATTTGTTGATGATAGCCATTCTGACAGGTGTTACATGGTACTTCATTGTTTTGATTTGCCATCTCTCAGATGACTAGTGACTTTGAGCATGTTTACATATGTCTCTGGGCCTTCTGTATGACCACTTTCAAAAAGTGTGTTTTTAGTTCCTTTGCCCATTTTTTAATTGGACTATTATCTCCATTTTGTTAAGTTGTATGAGTTCTCTATAAATTTTGGAGATTAAACCTTTATCGGATTTAACACTGGCAAATATGTTCTCCCATGCAGTGGGCTCTCTTGTTGTCTTGTTGATGGTTTCTTTTGTGATACAGATACTTCTAGGAATATATCCCAAGAAATCATAAACACCAATCAGAAAGAATATATGCAACCCTATGTTCATAGCCACACAATTTACAATTACTAAGATTTGGAAACAGCCTAAGTGCCCATCAGCAAAGGAGCAGATCAAAAAACTGTGGTACATCTATACAATGGAATACTATGCTGCTGTAAAAAAGAAAATAAAACAAAGAGACAAAGAGGTGAGAAATCTGACTAAAAAGATAGGAGACATAGAGGATCAACCCAGAAATTCTAAATCTAATTAGCAGAAGTTTCAAAAAAGAAAATTGATAAAGGAGAGAGGAAGAAATCATCTGAACAAATAACCTAAGAAAATTTTATAGAACTTGAAGAACAGAGTTTCTATATCAAAAGGGCCTCCTCAGTGTCCAGTGCAATGAATCAAAAACACTCCAACTTTGAGACAACATGGAGGGACCTGGACAGTATTATGCTAAGCAAAATAAGCCAGTGAGAGAAAGATAAGTATCATATGTGGAATCTAATGAACTAAATAAACTGGAAAAAAAATAGATCCAGAGACATAGAATATGGAATAGATTTACGAATTTCAGAGGGAAGGTGGGGTGAGGGTAGGGATGGGAAGAGATTAGCTGGGGAATTTATATGCAGACTAGAGGCCTGTTGCATGAGATTCATGCAATGGAGGGGGCGTCCCTCACCCAGGCCTGTGCCTTCTTGCAATATAGGACCTCTTGGGGTATGTCCACCTGCTGGCTTAGGCCCAACCCCTAAGCTGGTTGTCAGACATCCCTTTCACAGTCTGGAATCCCTTGCTCCTTACCTCCTGCCTACAGTGAAGGCAGGAGAGGCTCCCGCCACTGCCCTTGTGCTCACCAGCCATGAGCCCCACTTCTGGCTGAGCAGTGCTTCCCCTGTGGAAGCGCACTGACCACCAAGGGGCAGCACCTGCATTGATCATCTGCCCCCTGGTGGTCAGTGTGCATCACAGCGACCGGTTGGTCTGCCATTTGGTGGATTTGTATATTAGGGTTTTATTATATAGGATATGTGTAACCCATGGACACAGACAATAGTGTGGTGAAAGCCTGGAAGGGGTAGTGGAGGGGTAGAGGGATTCAATGGGGGAAAAGAGGGCACATCTCTAATACTTTCAACAATAAATATTTTTAAATTTTTTTCCACAATAAGCCACATCATTGAGAAATTCCAGAATGCCAAAAATCAAAAGATGGTAAAACCTTCTAAAGAAAACAAAACTGGTCATCTAGAAATGTACAAGAATCAGATTAGCATCATAGGTTTCATCAGAGGCATCAATTGCTAGAAGACAACTAAGCCATGCCTTCAAATTCTAAAAAAAAAAAAAAATTGCTTTCAAATGAGAATTATATATCTAATTATCAATCTATATATCTAAGTATGTATCTATATTATCAATCTAATGTAAGAATAGAATTGAAACATTTTCAGACACTTAAAACGCAAAAAAATCATCTTTCACATACTCTTTCTTAGGATGTTACTTTAGGATCTATTCCAGCAAGATAAAATAGTAAAAAAAAAAAAAAAAAGACACTGAGAATTAGTTGCTTCACCCAAGGACTGTAGTGAAGAGAAGTCTTAGGATGACTGCTGCTCATCAGAACTGAGGAACAATAAGGCCAAATTGGGGCAAGGCAATAGAGGGCTCCATCAGTGAGGTATCCACAGAAAATAACAGGAACCAAGAGGTGTTTTTACTAACCTTTAAAAGTTGGAACAACCTGAGAAGATAATAAAGGCAGGTGATATCTGGGAATTAGGAAAGCAACCAAGCAAGCAGTAACTTAGGTAATACAATGCCAATTAACCTTTCTGGAAAGAACTACTTAAGAATAAAATGTATCTAGGCAGAATATAAGCAAAATAAAAATCTTATAAATGGAGATTCTTTGGTAAAATGAACTGGTGCTCCAAGCAACTAAGGAAATTGGGGTTCCAGAGATATAGCACCTTAGGCAATGTGGTGAGTGGGAAAAACTATATTCCTCAGCTGCCCCTGTACATGGGGGGACTGAAGGGGTGGAAGGCAGTGGAATATAAATGGCAATATGGTTTCTGGAAGAGTGGTTTCATACCTTTCCCCCTTCCTGCTTCTTGCCTAGAATATGATGACTAGAACACCAGCAGCCACCTAATGACCTTGAAACGTCACACACTAAACTTTGCAAAGCAGAAAGACAGAGCAAGCTGGGTTATTAATGAGTCTGTGGAACCTTTGCCATGTCCTGCCTCCAGTCTTCCTTCAGGTAAGAGACTAAATTCTTATGTAATTAAGTCACTATAGTCAGGTCTCTATTATCTGGCAATTTCTAACCAATTCCTAGAATATAAAGCAAATGTTATGACCCTTGACAATGTGATATCCTGTCTAATAAAGAGGGAGTATGCTAATTGATCCTCATACCATCATAAAGATGGCAGCATCCACAGCCACAAGATGGTGGCGCCCAGTCCCCTCAGCCCCGCTGGGGCAGCAGGCATGTGACAAGGCCAGGCCCACCTCCAGGCAGGCCTGGACACTCTGCATGCCTGCCTCCACAGTCCCTCAGTCCCCTCAGCCCACCAGCCACCCAGGGCCAGACCAAGGCATAGGCAAGCCTCACATGAGGCAGCTGCTCAGCCGCTCAAGGCTATCCAAGGCTCAGGTAACCAGGGCTGGCTACGGCTTGCACTGCCTGCAGTGGAAGCAGCAGAGGTGTGATGGGCATCACCTTCCTCTGAACACCAGATCATCTCCCACCCCTGAGGGCTCCCAGACTATGAGAGGTGCAGACTGGGCTGAGGGACCCCCTCCTTTGCATGAATTTTCATGCACTGGTCCTCTAATATTATTATATGAAACAAAAATTGGAAGGGAAGAGGAAAAAACAAGTATGATGTCATCTTTCATGGCAGTCAGTTAATATTATGAAAATTTATTATACTCATGCATGTATACAAGTCCTTTGGTTGATCTTACTTCCTGTCTCCTTCCTGTCCCTCTGAGGTTTGACTGTCTGTTCCATACTTCTATGTCTCTGGATCTACTTCTGTTCCTCAGTTTATGTTGTTCATTATATTCCACAAGTGAGTGAGATCATGTGATATTTATCTTTCTCCAACTGACTTATTTCACTTAGCATAATGCTGTCCAGGTCCACCCATGCTGGGGGTGGGAGAGGCAGAGGAGAAGTTAATGGGGGGAAAAGGAGACATATGTAATCTATACTAATAAAAGAGTAAAATACAAATTGATCTTCACGATGCTCAACAGCCAATCAGGAGTGAGCATGCAAATTAACCCAATAAAGATGGTGAGTTAAATTACATATGCAGGCACCCAGTGGCTGACGCCAGGGCAGGATAACATTTGTGTCAGCAGCATGGCGATGATGCAGGCATTCTGCCCTACCCCAGCCACTCCAGGCCCCTGGGCAGCATGGGAAGGCAGAAAGGTGGCTCTGGCCTGAGCAAAGGCAGTGCTGACAGCCAGGGAAGGAAGACCCATTCTTGCACTAATCTTTGTGCATTGGGCCTCTAGTACTTTAAATAATAAATACTTTAAAATTTAAAAATATGAAAATTGGGCCTGCCTATGGGAAGGTAGACTGCAAGATAGTATGTGAGTGAAAAAACAAAGAGTGTGTGGTTGCACGGGGAATGTTTGTTGGTGAGTTGAGGGACAGCTACACTCCAGAAGACTGTGGAGGACTGCTGGACGGGGCTCCCCTGACCAGGCAGCCCCCACCACTGCTGGGTTCCCTCCTGGAGCAACCAGCTCAGTCTCAGAGACCACTCTATCTTGAAGGAAAAAGTGAATGTTTTCAGGAGCCAGAAATGCCTAGGGAATCTACAACTATGGCACACACCAAACAGCTGCAAACCCCAGAACACAGGTCCCCAAATGGCGCAAACACATGGACTCAGAGGAGCTCTACACTCCACCATGGAAAGGTCAGATTTTGTCTGGGATGAGGTGAGGTCTCTGGTCCTGGCAGGAGAAAGAAAAATGCGCACTGCAGAAGCTGGGAGACTAGGGGAAGTCTATGCCTAGAAAAATCCATGGCTGTTGGGGCTGGCATGATCTATGAATGTGAAAGGGGGTCCTCAGAGCTGCTAACAGAGGGGAACTCTAAAAAGCAACCCATTTTGATCTAATGCAAAAGGAGAGCCGAAAAATTTTAAAAGTGTGATGGGTATTTAGACCTAAGGGGGGTGGGGGGAAGACTGCACAGACTTGAGCACAGCCCCATTGTTAGCACACTATGCTGGCTCATTTTTTTCTTTTTCCTCTTTAAATCCTTTCTTCTGATTACTAAACCCAATACATAGGATCCCCCACTTGGGGACACCTTAAGAGACTGCAGGTAGAAGTTGTTTTTCTGGAACCTGGGGATCAGAACGGGGAATAACCATCAGAGAACCAGCTCTGGCACAACCCACTCCCACAAACCAGTATTGAATGGCACAGGGGAAGCAGGATCTAAGCAAAGGCTAGAGAGGACCTATAGACCCAGAGGTCAATCCAGAAACATTGCCACCCAGGGGTTGAATCACAAATTGATTCTTATGTAAACACAAATAAAGGAATAAAAGAAATTAAGGCACACTGTCTGCTTAAACATCAGGACTGGCTTACAACACTGAAGAGGAGTGGAACGCAGGAAACTGCAAAACTGTCCTGATTAGGAAACAGGCATGCCAAACAGAAGAGTAGAGGAAGTGAATGACCTTTACTACTGCACATTTTTATTTTATTTTTTTCAACTTTAGTTAAGAAACTAATTTTTTTTCTTTTTTCCTCACTTGATTTTACCTTTGTAATTGTTACATTTTTATTTTCAATCAGTATTATTACTACTATTTTACCTTTTTGGGGGTGTCCTTTTATTTTCTCTTTATTTTACTTTGGGATTAGTGTTCTACATTCTATTTTCATCTTTCCCTTAGCATCATTTTATTCAATCTCAACTCTACCTTTATGCCATCACTCTCTTCCTAACTTTTCCCCTTTTGTTGTCCTGTTTCTTTTACCCTTTTCCTGCTTTATATTTTCCCTATTCCTTCTTGTTACTCCCTGTTAAAATTTCACCCTACTTATATATCTAATTTCCAATCCCCTGTTCCAAGTCCATATACACCTCTCTCTTCTCTGTCTTCAATATCCAAAAAATAGTTTTTATCTCTGTCCTTTTGTTATTGTTTGCTTGATTGTTGATTATATAGATTTTTTATGCTTGTCTGTGAGATTGTTTTGTTTATTCTTTTTTTGTTTTGTTTGTGTTTGTTTTTGCTTCTGTTTTCCTTTGCCTTGCTTGATATTAGTTGTTGTTTATAGTTTGTATTCATCTCCAGGTACTTGCTGCTGGCATTTGTTGGAATTAGTGGCTGTTCTATTACAGTTTTCTCCCCATATATATAGTTTGTTCCCCTTTACTTTCATATTCTATTTCTTTTCTGTCTTACTTTTTCCAATTTCATTTTTGCACTCCTTTCTTTTTTCTGTTTTTCTTTCTCTCCTATGCTCTAATGTCCCTTTCTTTGTTGGTCACCTTTATTTGGGGTTATTAATATCATAAATACATTTCTGTGCAGTGCCTTGTGCATTGTAATTGGTTGTGTTGTATGTTGTGCCTTTAAATCAACACAAGAGAGAGAGAACTACATAACCAGACATCTGGAGAAAAGAAACCATTGGGAGGAAAAGAAACAGCCCACATATGAAAGAAAAGCAGGTATCACCAGAAAATGAAATAAATGAAATGGAGGAAAGCAATCTGTCAGAGAAAGAATTCAGAGAAATGGTGACAAGGTGGCTAAAAAGAATGGAAAACAAATTTGATAATATGTGTAAAAATCAATACTAAATGAAAAAGAACCAATAAATGAAAAAATGACATTGCTGCTGTAAAGAACTCAATAGAAAGCATGAAGATTGCATTAGAAGAAGCAGAGGATGACAAAAGTGACCTAGAAGACAAGGTAGGAAAAAGTAACCGAGTAGAGCAGCTTTTAGAAAAAAAGAAATTAAAAAGCAGGAGGAGAACCTAAGGGAACTTTGGGACAACAAAGTTCTCTAATTGCTGGTCTGCCTAACCACTGACCACCCCTAACCATTCTGCCTGCCTGCCTGATTGCCCCTATCCACTTGTTTGGGGGCAGGGCCAGCACAGAGAGGTGCCCTCTGCTTACCTGATCATCCCTAACCACTGGCCTGCCTACCCAATCACCCCTAACTGCTGGTCTGCCTACCTGATCATCCTTACCACTGGTCTGCCTAACTTATCACCCCTAACCACTCTGCCTGCCTGCCTGATTGTCCCTTAATGCTTGCTTGGGGGTGGGGCCAGCACAGACTTCCAGTTGGTCAGTCTCTGGTCATTACTGGTCATTACAACCCAGGGTTTTTATATATTAGGATAAGCAATTCCCTTAATCTCTTAACATCACAATGAAAAGTATAAAGCATATTTCTCTCCCTATATTTAGGTTGAAAACCTTTTTTAAAGTTATACAGAAAAAAGCAAGAAAATAAAACTAATATTTCATGAGTAGCTACTATATGTCAAAAACTTTACATATATCTCATTTATGTTCCAAATAATCCTACACATTCAGTCTTATTAGTAGTGATAGTTAAAATATTTACCAACCAGTATAGCATGGGCACCTATGAATCAAAGGGGACATGGCCCGATCAGAACAAAGTCCAGCTATAAACAACAACTACACTCTTGCTAGCAAATAGAGTGGTACCTCGAGATACGAGTGCCCTAACATACGAGATTTTTGAGATACGAGCTGTCGAGCTTTGAAATACGAGCAACATTTGAGATAGGAGTAATTGCGCGGATCGGCCGGCTGCACACGACCCACCAGTTTACCGCGACTCTTGCGTCATAGTTTCCCACGCCTCAAGGTTACGGAATGAATTAAACTCGTATCTCGAGGTACCACTGTATAAAGTGAATGTCAGCGCTAGGTATATCAACCCATGTTACAGATGGGTGAATGAATGCTCAGAGGTAAACTAGTGTGTCAAGTTCACATAGCAAATAAGTGAAGAAACCTGAACTAGATCTTGGATAAGTCTGATTCTCCCTGGTCTCTACAGCCCAGCAGGAATGTGGAAATTTGGGCCTAAGTTTCCTGATGTCTAATCCAATATCTATTCACTAGACTACTTCGCTTCCCCAAAGAGGAATAACCACTGTTTATGACTCTAAAGTAATGACCCTCATTCCACAAGTCACACACAACAGTCATTTTGCTTTAGAGTTATGCTTCATACCTTAATAAATCTGAATGGGATATTTTTATTACTTTATACATTGAAGGGGTTAGTAAAAGGAGATAATTCTTGAATAATGCTCCTGGCTCCCTTTACATTTTTTAAAGCCTATATTCTTTAAATTTGAACTACATAATGCAGTTCCTCTCAGCAAATACACTTCATCTGTTGAAGAATATAGCAAATATAATTTTGTTCTATGAAAGTTCAGGGCAATACTTTTCCCTACACATTTTAGTATTGGTTGATGAATTCTAGCTAGTTTCTAGACCTCATATGTTCTATGAATACACTGAGTGGCCAGATTATTATGATCTCTGAATGCATAATAATCTGGCCACTCAGTGTATATTCTATATAATAAAAAGGCTAATATGCAAATTGTCCCCTCGACCAGGAGTTTGACCAGCAGGCAAGCTGGCCAACTGCCCATGGCCCCTCCTCCTGGCCAGGCTGGTCAGACCCCACCCATGCACCAATTCATGCACCGGGCCTCTAATATATAGATAGATAGTTCTAGAGATAGAGATAGAGATAGAGAGATAGATATGTCATATATATATATCTATAGTTATCACACACACACACACACACACACACACACACACACACACTGAGTGACCAGATTATTATGCGTTCAGAGATCATAATAATCTGGCCACTCAATGTATATGTTCTATGAACATTATTCATTTCAGAATACTGTATTTACTCAATCCTTGTATTAGCCATTGCATAGTACTATGGCTAGTCACTATGCATTTTGCCAAATCTCTACTGGGAATGAAAACATTTAACAATGTTTTGCTTTCCTTGAGGTTATTTTCCATTACAACCCTGTAGGAGATTCTAATACATTTGCTTCTACTATGAAATCAGTTCTTCTCTGCAAAGGAAACGTGATTTTTTCCCTTCGATCAGTTTTATTGGAATATAATACTAACCTATAGATAATCAACTCATTCTGATTTGCGACCAAAATTTATTTTTCTGACAATAGAAGAGTGAACCCAAGGAAAGATTATCATTTAAAAATGCTTTTTTAAAGATATAATTTCTTCTTTTTTAACAGAAATGGTGAATGCTTAAAAAGTGAAAATGTAGAAAAAGACATGTTAAAATGTTTTAGAATACCACCAAACTATGAAATGCATTATTTACAAGTACACTGATGAAAAAACACATACAAAATTTTGTACATATGCCTTTTGTAATATGTGCATTGAATCCTCCTTCCATGCAAGTCATGGGAGTGGCATTCAAAATATTAACCTGAATTGCACAGGTACCAGCCATCAAAATGGAATCCAACTCTATCCTTGGACAGAGTCCTCAGTTATACCACAGATTCACCCTTCATTTGCTGTGTAGTAATAAGATCTCAGTGTTTCCAGGGAGGGATCAGATCAACTTGCATGAGGTGAGATACTTGAGGGGATCTGGGAAGGAACTACCAATCACTAAGTATTCGATATTGTAGTAACCACGTATCACTGTTTATAAGTAATTAACAGTGCTATATTTTAATTTCTACTATATTTTAATGTTACATTTAATATTACCATATTATTAAAAATAAGCAGTATGGTTCGGTATCATCTGAAAATCAATGTCCATGTGCACTTGCCATGCCCCATATCCTGTGTTCCCAGGTCCTTTGTTCCAACTACTCTACTCTTTGCCCTTGCTGCCCACTCAGCCATGTTATATACCATATTAATCAGCCTTTCACTAACCACAAACAACAAAACTCAGTATGCACTTACAGGGGCTGAAAATCTAAAGGTTAACTAACAACCCTGTTGGGCCTGACACAAAAATACTAGTATAACCTGACCAGCCAAATTCCCAGCCTTAGAAATTTGAGTTAGGAAACACAAAAAAAACTAATCCAAGTAGCAGTTAGTCCTTTCCTGGTAAGAAATAAGAATGGGCCTGGCTGGTGTGGCTCATGGTTGATCACTGATCTATGAACCAGGGGTCATGGTTTGATTCCTGGTCAGGGCACATGCCTGGGTTGCAGGCTTGATCCCAAGCGTAGGGCATGCAGGAAGAAGCTGATCAATAATTCCCTCTTATCATTGATGTTTCTCTCTCTCTCCCTCTCCCTTTCCCTTCCTCTCTAAAATCAGTAAAATATATTTTTTAAAGGAATGAGAATGGGAAAGATGATTTTTTTAAAAAAAGTATCACTAAATACACAAAGGAATGGGAGGAGCCAGGGCTAGACACAGTGGCAGCAGTTAATCATAAAAATGAGTAGGAACATTATGATGAGGAAGGATGGCAATCCAGGTGCCAGGAGGGGCAGAACACAGAGAGACCTATTTTTTGGGTTTACAAATGGATAGATTTCCAGGAAAACAACTGACAGATGACCTAGAGACATTTTCCTGGATTGAAACTACTCACAAAACCCTACCCCTACTTGACCATCTAAGGTCTGATTCAAACACCTAGAACAGTGATTTTTAACATCTGATTCCTAGGCTAACAGCATCAACATCACCTGGGAACCTGTTACGTGGCAAATTACCACTGAAGCAGAAATGCTAGGGGTGGAGTTCAGCAATCTGTGGTTTAATGAGCCCATTGGTGATTCCAATGCAAGCTCAAATTTGAGAAACAACCCCTCAAACTGGCTTGGCTTACCTGGAAGTGGACTGCTGCTGCGCTTAAGGATCTTAGGGTTAATCCTCCTAGAGGCAGATTCCCCACTGCTGACCCACTCAGGTGCAGCCATGTCAGTCAAACCACTTTCCTACAATGTGACCTATGCAAAAGGTGATTTTTATTCCTATGATTCTCCTGATAAAAAATCTGAAGAAATGAAAGCTAAAGCTTACCAAAAATGCCCTCAGGAAGAGAAGGATATATTAAGGATTGTGGTAAGGCAAAGTAACAATAAAAGCAGAACGCATTGCACAGCACGAGGTTCCAAGAAATAGTATCAGTAGGCCATCCATTAAGGCTATAGACATATAGAGAGAGAAGCAGAGCTACGGAGAAAGGATGACAATTGAAAGACATCATACAGTGGAGAGAGATGGTATGGAGTTACACCAGATTTAGCCCAATTCCCTCCTGACTGGAATGGCATCTGCCTGGCCAGTGGCCATAAGGAGCAGAGCACCAAGTGCCTTCACACATCCTTGACAGCTAAATAAGCTCACCAGAGTCTTTGTCCTTAGCCTGAACACTGGCTGTTCCCAGCACAGCTCCCTACCTGACTCTGGCATAGGACAGAAATTCACCCAACAGATCAGCAGCCATTGGGTCTTCTCCAGATGTAAGTAATAAAGTCTATAACATTCCTCTCTTATTTCTCCCGTGTTTTTGTTGTTGTTTTGTTTATTTGTTGTTGTTGTTTTGGACTCGCAAAGAACAGTGTGCCACTCTCTGGATTGGAGCTCCAACATTACAGATGGAAAGCATAACTGCCTGTATTCCTGTTGGAAGGTGTCCCTGTCATATCCACCCTTTCATATGTTAGTACTTGGAGTTACTGGAAAGCCAGAGGCAGAGTCTATTTATATACATTTGAGTGTAGGCAGGTGAGGGCAATTAACAAGATTAGTGCAACACAGAGTGGATGAGACAAAGAAAATGAACGAAACATATAGAACTCACAGACCAATGGAGACAAAGATAGTTCATAAGGGTTCAAAACTTGAAGGGCTCTCTGTCAAAGAAGGGGTCCTGGTTACAACCCCTTCTCCCAGGAGTTTAACTTGGAGTCCAATTAAATGAAAATGAATGAATGATTATACAAATAAGTATATTTTGAATTAATACACAAAGTTAATGACATAAGTCAGGATGGACAGAGGTGACTTTGGCCAAAGCCCAGTGGCAGACAGAAAAATAAAGCTTCTGAGATCAAATCACTATGAGTGGGCCAGCCCTTGCCTCAAGCTATGTAGTCAAAGAGGAATAGAAGGACCGGATTTGTGGAGTGAGAGACCCAGCAACTGATCCCACTCCAGCTCTTCTGCTTCCTGAAGGAAAGTTAGTTAATGTGTCTAAAGAGCTTAAGTGTTTCAAGTCCAGACCAGTTTTTGCCAGAGTACCTTTGCTGGGTGGTGGCCTGGGTGGAGAATCTCACTTAGGGACCAGGGAAGTGATGGAAGCAGGAGTGTTCTGCCACAAACACATCAATTCAGGCATAACAGGTGACCAGGCACCATCCAGCACCAGCAATGACAACAGTGGCAATATTACAATTCTTGCCAACTTCACTGGCAGCAAAAGTAGCATGAAAGCCTGTTCTGAAGCGAGCAGCTAAGGGTAAGAAAGGTGAAAGTCTCCAGCCTAGAAGGGTTTTGTCTGAGTTCTGGGTCAGTGCCAAGAAAGGAGTGGCAGGACCAGCACATGTTGGTCCTTGGGGCATTTATTGATAATAAGGCTCTCACTGCCTATTTTGACCCCAAGGACATTTTTGATCTGCATTTTGCTCTTTCATTCACCCATAGTATGAACTGTTCCGGTTAGAATTCAACTTTACTATGAGTTTAACACCTCTACTTCAACTATCCATTTCTTGGACTGTATAAATAGGAATTTAACACGTTACAAGTAGCTGAGCCCATGAGTGGAAAGACACCATGTGCTGATCTTCCCAATTATAGAGCTGGCACATGTTTCATTAGGCTCTCTTCTGAGTACTCCTGATTGCCCAGTTTATAGCTATGAACATGACTCACATGATCTCACTCAGCAAGAGACATTGCTGGGTCTGTCACTTCACAATTCCGGTCTTTCTGTTCCTCTTTGACTACATGGCTTCAGGCAAGGGCTGGCCCATTCACAGTGATTTGATCTCAGAAGCTTTGTTGCTCTGTCAGCCACTGGGCTTTGGCCAAAGTCACCTCTGTCCATCCTGACTTATGTCATTAACTTTGTGTATTAATTCAAATGCTCCAGATGCATAGCTATAAACTGGGAAATCAGGAGTACTCAGAAGTGCATGAGTAAGAAAAAAGCTGCCTCAAAATGAAGTTGGCCTGTTGCTCACAGCTAAGCTGTGTTATTCCCCTATTGGATATTTAAACTTTCATATAATACCACCTTCAAACAAGGTTATTCTGAGAACATGAGAATGTGTGACAAAACAAGGCCACTTCATACTTTTGTCTTAAGCATAAAGTCAAGGCCACTACGCCCCTCAAAAACTACTCAACACTGCTTCCTCTTGCCTACAGTGAGTAACTGCTACTTGTTTACCAATTATTGATTAATCGGCTCTCTATAAATAAGGTTTTATTGAAATACCTGACAACATCCAATCTAAAATGAACCGTCACTTCCTTAGACCTTACCTCAACCACTTAACCAAAGCCCAAATCCCATAATGGTGG
>PVJN01047255.1:0-16095 GCA_004026805.1 Lasiurus borealis
CTCTGCCAGCCTGGTTGCCCCTCACTGTTCCCCCTGCAGGCCTGATCGCCCCACGCAGTCTGCTGTTCAGTCATTTGGTCATCCCTCACTAACCCCCCTGCCGGCCTGTCACCCCATGTAGCCTGCTCTTGTTCATCAGGTTGTTTTGGTCATGACGGTCCCTAGCTTTTTATATACTAGGATAGCTTGGCTTAGTTTTACAAAAATTACTGATTACTTTTCTATAGTCCTTTTTAAAGTGGAAGGTATGTACAATTAACATAGTTATACCGCCTCTTTTCACATTAGTGCAAATATGTACAATTTTCAAGGACATTTTTTCAGTATAAATATCATAAAAGATCAGCTATATATATCACCATAAAAAAAAAAAACTTCTCTGTCCATGTGCTGCTAATATCCCATCTTAGGTCCAGAGGGCCCTCCTGGAATAAGCAAAGAAGGACCCCCAGGAGACTCTGGTCTTCCTGGCAAAGATGGAGATCATGGAAAACCTGGCAACCAAGGGCAACCAGGTCCCCCTGGCATCTGCGACCCATCACTATGTTTCAGTGTAATTGTCGGAAGAGATCCATTTAGAAAAGGACCAAACTATTAAGGTCTAATGCCTCATTCAGCGACCTAGGCATGGTGCTTTTCTTCTGTGGTCTTTTGCATCTCAGGAAGATAACAACAATAATCCCTTGAAAAGAAACTGAAGTACCTCGGTGTTTTTATTCTTTTTTCCTTAAGGAAATATATATAAAAGGTCACATATACTGATCTTAGAGAATCCTCAGTAATTTGGAACCTTTAGATTAGTAGCATTAACCAAATCTCAAGGGTTTCTTATAAGTCCATTTGTTTTCATTAAAGTTGAATATAAAAACCACCATTGCCTGTTAGCCAGTGCATGTCAGTCACTGTGAAATATTTCACATGCAGCCTCCATGCAGCAGAGTATTTGAGTTCCATATTATGTCTGTGAATTTCATGCTTCATATCTCATAACCCATGCTTCTTCATTATAAAAAAAAAAAACATGTTTCTGGTCATTGGAAATAAGATCAGAGCTGATATTCAGCTGGGACTGACCTTATTGCCATACCAGTCATTTACTCCAGTGTTTGTGCTGATTAGATGGGGCAATGGACTGCTGGTTGCTCAACATCCTGAGTATTGCATGTGAATAAGATTAATGTGTTTCTTATTTCACTTGCAAATTATCAAATTTGATTAATGACTATGCTGAGAAAGTATCAATTACACAGGGAATGGTGAAAGTTGTGTAACATTAAAATATATATTTTTAAAAGTGCCATTTTACCTGGTTAGTATATTCAAAACATACAGAAGTTCAGAAATAATAAAAAGACTTTCTTCTTCATACTTGCTGAATAATTGAAATATTTGTTGTATGCCTTCATGTTCCATTGCACTTATATGTGTATGTTCATATATGTTAACATTCATTGTGGCAAAGCTAATGGGAGTAAATGCTGTGGTTGAAAGGAAACTCCACAGTTCCTAGTATGTCTTGATGTTTTTAGTAGACTTTAAAATATTATGAATAGTCTTTGGGTACTGTACTTAATGCTTTTGTAAGGAACATAATTTGAGATCTTTTATCTTAATATGCTTTAAATTTTGTTACATGATTGTTATTCAAAGTACAATAAAGTTTTTACAGTTCTAATTGCAGTGTTTTTTATTATTGTACTATAATTTACTTTTTATTTTATTTTTATTTTTACTGAATTTGTTGGGGTGGCACTAGTTAGCAGTTATACAGGTTTCAGGTACACAATTCTGCACCACACCATCTGTACACTACATTATGTGTTCAACACTCTAAGTCAAGTCTCTGTCTACCAACATTTACCCCCTTATACCCTCCCCTTTTTCCTCCACCCCTTTCCTTGTTCCTCACAATCACCAAACTTGTCTGTATCCATGAGTTTTTCCTTTTTTCCTCAATTCTTTCATCTCTCCCTATCCAATACCACCCCCCTCTCCAACCCCTGGTATTGATAGCCAGTTGCAGATATGGATCCTAAAGATAAAACTTCTGACCCTATGGGTAGTAGCTCTTAACCCTTTCTGAGTTATGAACCCCTTTGGAATCTGCTAGGACATCTCAGAAAAATGAACACAGGGTTTCAGGAGAGCAGACAGCAGAAGCTTATAGGGACAAGAATTGACTTCAACTTCCATTAGTGATAAACAGCCTGATTTTTATACCTCTAAGACCTCTGGCCATTCAGAACAGAATCAGCTGATCTTGAGCTCAGGGAGAGAGGGAAATCCTCTTTTTCTGTCTATAGTATTCCTTAAGTTCTCTGGAGGCAAGGGATCTGAGGAATTGTGGTGTCTTTTAATACATAATTTTAACTAATTGTTGAGTATATTATTCATATTTCAATGGTTATTCAGTGGATATAATTGTATTAAATTATGCATACTATTCTTAAATAACTGGATCATATGAAATAAGAACTTAGACATTCATTTGGTAAGCTACTTATCTGCTGTTGGTCAGGGTTTAGCTTTGCTGGCATGTCATTCTACCACTTCAATGAGGACCTTGGAGGAAAATGAAGTTCATGACATTTAGTAGCTGAATTAACATAAGGCTCACTTTGATATTTAAACCCAACAAAGCCCCAGGTATCTGCTTAGGTCTAACCATCCTACTATCCCTGCTAATTATGGCATTTAATGCCAAGACCTGGTAAAGAGCAGAATAGGAAGTTGCTACCATTTCTTAATTCATTCAACCAGCATTGTCCACAGGGCCATTAGGTGCCAGTTACTGTGGTAGGGATACAATAGCAATATCGTAGTGTCTAGCCTGAGAGAACTTATTTCTAACTAGGGACCCAGTGCATGAATTTGTGCACCTTGAAAGGAACTGTGGGCTGTGAGGCTGTGGTGGGCACAGGGGTGGGTCTTGGCCCCTCCCACTGAAGCCCCCAGTCCCCTGTCTGCTGGAAGCCCCACTCCTGCTGCCATGGATCCCATGCACTGACAGTGCCGGTCCTGCTCACAGTGCTGAGCGATTGGGACCAGCGCCAGGCAGTGGATGCTAGTGCCGGGTGGGACCATGGCACATGTGGGAGTAAAGAATTTTTAGTAACCACTAGAGGCTCACCTTGATAGTGATGGTCCCCTGCCTTGGTCTGGTGCCCTCTATCATCTGCTTCACCATCCTGCCTGTTGCCAACAACCGCCATGTTCCATGCATGCCCCCTGGTGGTCAACACATGTCATAGCAACCAGTTGTTCCACTGTTTGATCTATTTGCATATTAGGGATATATATATATCAGAGGTAAGGAAACAGGTGATATATATATATATATATATATAGATATATCTATAGATATATCTATACATATGAGTCAGAGGTAAGGAAACAGGTGATTTTGGTACATTCATTCTAAGAAAGGAGAAAATGTTGTAGAAATGTATAGGATGATGCAATGAACTGTATCCTTCCCAAATTCAAATGTTGAATCCATAACTTCCATGTGACTATATTTGCAGATAAGGCATTTAGGAGGTAATTAAGGTTATGAGGTCATAGAGTAGGGTCTTAATCTGATAGAATTGGTGACTTTATAAGAGAAAGAAGAAGAGATTCTCTCTTGCTCTCTCTTGACACACATACACATACCACAAACATGTCTGCACACATGTTAGGCCATCTGAGCACATAAAGATGTGCTTAAGATGGAGCTGGAAACCATTCTTTGATTCTCCAGTAGAGGACAGCAAAATATATAAAAGTAATATATGTTTTATTGTATTTATTATATATCTATCTTATTATATTTACCATAAGGACTATTGCTATATATATTTAGCCTGAACATTGTTTTCAGTTTTCTAAGTATGGTTAGATTTATATCCTTAAAATTTATTCCAAAGGAAAAAAAATACACTGTTTTCATGAGTTGAAAGCAGTTAATGAAACCATTTATATTTTGATGTCTTGACTTTCTGCTTTAACTTTATATGATACAGTTTATTTAATTAAAGTTCTCTGGCTAGGAGCTTTTATTATTCAAAGTGTTATATTTATTATCAAAACAGGTTTGAAGCTCACTCCTGGTATTACTCAGTTACTAATCTGGTCCATTGGCTGGCATTGTATTGTATTGTATTGTATTGTATGTTTTTTAAAATATATTTTTATTAATTTCAGAGAGGAAGAAAGAGAGAGAGGTAGAGAGAGAAACATTAATGATGAGAGAGAATCATTCATTGATTGCTTCCTGCAAGCCCCACTGGGGATTGAGCTCACAATCCAGGCATGTGCCCTGACCAGGAATCAAACCGTGACCTCCTGGTTTATAGGTCATTGCTCAACCACTGAGCCACAGTGGCTGGGCGGTTGGTATTTTAGCTGTGTTATACTTAAAGAAAGCAGAAAGTTGTTCTTATCATTACCTAGAGATTACAATGAATAGTCAACTTACATAGCCTATAGTCCTGGTATAGTACATTGTATAAAACGTCAACACAAGAAATAAGCAGCTCTGTGGCTAAAGCACTGAGAACCTAAACTGTGCACGCCATGGGGCATAAGGAGGAGCATAAAGGGAAACTCAAATTAGGAGTCTGTCTGTAGTTTTAAGGGAAGTCAAACCATACTTAAAGTGAGCTGCAAAGCTTTCTCTGGGATGTTTTAACAAAAATTTATCTTAAAAACTACATAGAAAAGTTTATTTTGTCCCAAATAACATATTTGAAATAAGGAACATCCAGGAACATTATTGTTTGTTTGTTTTTTTTCACTAAAGTATTTCTGGGTTCTGCCTTCCCCAAAGTAGGTTTGCACAGAAGAATTTTGAGTAAATAGATTTCAAAGTTGCATCTTAAAAGAAAATGACAACTTGAAATAACTGACTGGAGTATCATTCTGAATCATCAGAGAACTGAGAAAAAGTGACTTTTTCTATTATGGCCAGTTCAGATGACATTTGAAAAGTGTCTAGAGCCCTTACAGAGTGAAATTCAAAGTGAAATTTTGAAATAAATAATTTTGATTAAAAAAAAAAGTAAACAGCCCTGGCTGGTTTGCTTAGTGGTTAGAGCTCTGACCCACAGACCTTGGGATTGCAAATTTTATTCTGGTCAAAAGCACATACCTGGATTGCAGGTTTGATCCCCATCCCTAGTAGGGGCAGATGCAGGAGGCAACCAATTTATGTATCACTATTACATCGGTGTTTCTCTCCCACTCCCTTCCACTCTCTAAAATTCAATGGGAAAAAAAAAATTTCTGGTGAGGATTAATAACAACAACAAAAAAGTAAAGTGAGGTCTGTGACATGTGTGACCTTGGATGAATCAGATAACTTCTCTGAATTTTTAAAATTATTTTTAATCTCTAAAATAAAGGGCTTTGGGTACTATGTTTTTCAACTCTGGCTGTACATTCATATCACCTAAGAAGTTTTTTAAATAAAAAAAAAATGTCCTTTCTTGGGATCCACCAACGTTCCTGGTATAGTTGATTTGTCTTTTAGACAGAGGAAGCTGCCTGAAGCAAGAGGTAAGTTATTCTATACTTACTTATAGAAAGCTGTTGTAGAGAGTGGTAGAGGATAAGGGTAGAGACCTTGGAAAAGGGATGGAGAGGGAAAAGATATCAAAGAATCTTGCAGAATTTTAAGGAGGAAATAGTATGAAGAGATTTGCACTGATGCAAGAGGAGATGAAACCAGTGGTGACTGTGTGGACGAAAAAGGGGCTCTAATAAATTTGACAATCTCAGAGACCAAAAGAGTGAGCTGAGCATAAATTCTTAGCTAGGCAGGTCATGGTGATAGTATGCCCCAGGCCTATAAGAGATCTATCTTTGCCTTAAGCAAGCCTTGTCCATTGTTCTTACATATATAGGTTCAAATGACTTTGAAATACTGGAAGTCCAGAAGCAGAGTGTAATGTCAGGTAATTGCTTTTATAACAAATTTTGTGGGTTAACTTACCATTTTTAGATGCAAAATGTTAATGCTGACTGGCTTTTCTCTTATGCAAATGAGTAATGCAGAAGACAAAGGAAGTCTGTGGTTAAAGATGATATTTGCTGAGGACAAAAGGAAAGAATGTTGAGAACCATGTAGACATTTTCTGATAAAATTTAAGAGACATATAAGATTCTTTACTTCTAATGTACCTGCCCAAGGATCTCTTTGATAATAATATATTTAACTCCATTTAAGAAAACCTACTTTTCTTTTAATATATTTTATTGATTTTTTACAGAGAGGAAGGGAGAGGACAGAGAGAAACATCGATGAGAGAGAGACATCGATCAGCTGCCTCTTGCACACCCCTACTGGGGATGTGCCAGCAACCAAAGCACATGCCCCTGACAGAAACAAACCTAGGACCCTTCAGTCCACAGGCTGAAGCTGTATCCTCTGAGCCAAACCAGTTTCGGCAAACCTATTTTTATTTATTAGCTTCTTTAAGTATCAGGCTTTCACTTAACTAACAAACACTTCTTTACAGCTTGTCAAGAAAGGAGAAGTAGGAAAGATCTTTTTAAGCCTTCATAGGAGTATGTGGCACCCAGGTAGGAAAAAGTGGAGGTGGGCGGCAGAAGGGGAAGAAAGTTGGTTTTGATTAGTTTCATGCCACATAATATCATGATTTTGTTGTTCAGTTTAAAGCAAGCTAGTTAAAATTTTAGAGGCATTAGTTTGATTACTGTCTAAAATAACACACAGGGAGTAAAAGATGAATGCTGTTTGTTGTATGTCCCCTGAAATGTTAATGGCCACAGGAAAGTTTTAGAATCTTAGGGGCCAAAGAAGTAACAGGGACCTCTTAAATCATGCTATTTTCATTTTATAAATAAAAACGAGTTTCATTTATCTAGATAGTAATGAATCCAAGATTGCCAGGCTCCAAATTCATGTTTTCAGCCTTAATAGAAACTAAATTGTGTGCTCCATGTTGCAAAACAGTGTATAGTTGGCTACTGGAAGTCATCTAATATTTCTAAATCTGTGTTCATCAGGAAGAAATTTTCACTGCCTTGCAGTTTATTTAGTTCAGTAGAAAGACTACACATTACATGTGTGTGTTGTTTTTTGCTCTTTTTTTTGTTTGTTTGTTTTCTGTCCACTGGTATGTCATTTGCAGGTGCCATTCAGAGAGAATATCCGAGATCAATTATAGGACCTCTGCTAAGTGTTTCCCTAACATCCTATGCATTCACCCATGATGGCATTTTTTTTTTATTTTAACCCTGTTTTGCAATTGCTTTTTGTCACTCTCCCTCATGCATCTGTGAGCTCATTAAGGGCAAGCTTCATGCATGTTTGAAAATACGTTTTCAAATATACCTCTTAACCAGCCTTGATTTGAAATTCTTTTTGAATTGTATTTATTAGTATAATGATCATATGGAAGAGGATATTGATATTGCCAATAAGCCTAGGATGTTGGCAAGTTGAATAAAATTCTTAGCGGAGTACCAGGGACATAGAAAGTCTTGGTAACTCTTAGCTATCATTTGATAACTTTCTGATGATTGGCTTTTCTGTAAAAATTCACCAATGATGAAAAGAAAAACAAGGAAACCAGGAAGGTCTGTAGCAGTCCGGGTTTTGGACAGAGATGCCAACATTTCCTAGCTGTGTGGCCTTGAACTTAGTCGTGATAAATACCAGTATTCTCATCTCTGAAGAAAATGGCAATTCTACCTCAGAGGATTGTTTTTAACTGTGATAATTCATTTTAAAATACAGAGCAAGTGCCCATCACATAGCAGGACCCCATGAGAGGTGAGCTGTTAGGATTGCCAACAGAGTGCAGATCTCTGGTTAGCCACCATCTTGTCACTTGTGACTAATTGCTGAAGTACTGGGACAAGTCTGACCCATACAATCAATGATCAAATCTCATCTCATCTCAGACTTTGACCCTAACACTCTAGTCTGTCTCTGTTTCTAATGAAGCCTATTTATTAGAATACCCTGCTATTATTTAACTGGATGGATAAAGCAGAATTCTGTATGTGCAACCTTACTACTGAGTCCCGTTATCATCTTTGTTATCACGATCAGCTAGGGAACCTGTCTCCTTTTGCACTAACTAAACAGACTACCTGCAAGCAGCTTCCGAGGGTGTGATTGGCTAAGATGACAGGAAGTGTTGCACAGTTCCTCTGCTTCCAGATACATGGGCTATGTGCATACATAAATATCCAAATACATCCATTTGACATTTGTGGAATCACTAAGATTCTGTAGAATCAAACTTCATTGTTGGTAAGAATTGCAACTTACTGTGAATTTTTAGTACTGTTACAGAAAACTGGAGAAGAACCAAGCAATACTTAGAGAGATGGAGTTACATTTATTATGTGTGAGTCCAGAGGAAAATGTCTCTCTGGGCCCCAGCATGGAGGAATTTTCCCTATTTATATGTTTTTACTTTCTTTGTCTACCAAATATGGATTGTTTCTGATCCCTTTTGCAAGTTCTTAAAGAGCCCTTATGTGCTGGGGCCTTGATACCTCAACCAAAAGCCTGGCCTGGTGCCAGTACTGATAATTTTGTCCAGAGAAGGTTTAATAGCCTCTCTGAAGTGGGATTAGTCTTATTTTTCTTATTATTTAAGCAAGCAAGCATTTACAGAAGCCAAATAGCAGGGTTAAAATTATAAACAGCAGTTTTTATATAAGATGGATGCTTCAGTACTTTCAAGGTTACATTTGTTAAATAACTCCTTGGCCGTAAATGAAAGTATTTTCTTTTGTGATTCTTGCAAAATTGATTTTATTATTTGAATGAAACTTACTGTATCTATGTAACAAATGATGTGTGCAAACATTTTTTTTCCATTTTAAAAATAGTGAAAAACAAAAGGCACTGTGATATCTTTGTTAGCATACCCCAATCACATATTATTTTATAGTAAACAAGAGGTCCAATACACAAAATTCATGCAAAAGTAGACCTTCCTTCCCCCTGCTGCTGACCCCAGCTTCTTTCTGGCACCCAGTATCTGGACTTCCCTCTGGTCACAAGTAGGAACCTGGGACTTCCCTCAGGCCGCTGGCAGGTACCCAGGATCCAGTCTTCCCTCACAGTCCCGGCTTCGTTACGCTTTTATTGTTATAGATGGGGAAATAAGGCTCTGAATAATTTTAACCATTCAGGCTATTTTAATGCCTTAAAAGCATTGAACACTAAATAGAATACTAGTTAGTTTGGGGGAAACTGGGGAAATAAGTAATAGAAAAAATGCATATATTGCTATGGAAAATCAAAATTTACATTTAATTTTTCTAATCTACTCAATTAATATTGGTGATTTCTAAAAACATGACCACATTTTCTAATTTTTAGTGAAATAATGTGGTTTTAGTGCCAAATTCTCTATTTCACAAGACTAACTGTTGATGAAATTTGACAAGATTGTTGAATATTAGAGATTTTGGTCTTTAGGCATGGAAATTAAGAAAAGTATTCAACTACATAACTTTTTATGCCTCATATCATCTAATTTCCAAGGAAGTAGGCAAGGAAACATTATTTCCCAATATGTATTTACATGAAAATCTGTCTAAATGCCTATGAAATGAAATTTGTACAAAATGTTAGGGGAAAGAAAATTCTGAAGGCAAGAATAACTATGATTTTATACTTCTGATTACATAAAATATACTTCAAATAAAAAGATAAAATGTATCCAAATAAATCAGATAAATATTTTCCTGCTCTCCTCATTTCACAATTTCAAAATAGCCTGATATTGGTGTGCATTTATTTTTTCTAGCTCCTGCATTTTTCTTATCTCTTCTTTCCTTTTTTGCTTATATAAAGCTCAAAATACAAACTAAAACTTGATTTTATTTACTCTATACATTTAATAAATATAATTAGTTACCTTAAAAAACTTTGTTGAAGCATAATTAACAAAAAATAAGATGTATTCATTTTAAAGTGCATATTTTTACGGGTTATAACAAATGTATGTGCCTGTCAAACAATCATCACAATTAAGATACAGATGATTTGTATGATACCCCAAAAGTTTTCTTGTGCCTTTCCTCGGATAATTTATCCCTCTTCCAGTGCCAGGTAACTCCCCATCTGCCTTCTGTCACTATGGATTAGAATATTTTTTTCTAGAGTCCCATATAAATGGAATCATACTTATGTAATCTTTTGTTTCTGGCTTCTTTTATTCAGGGTAATGTTTTTAAGATCCATCCATGATGCTATGTTTACCAATGATTTATTTTTTTGTTGCTGAATAGTATTCCTTTGTATGACTATATTTCAAGTTGGTTATTCATTTACCTGTTTGTGGAAAGTTGGATTGTGAAACTATTCTGGCAATAGTCCAATGCTTCTGTGAACACTCATCTATAAGTCTGTGTGGAGATGTTTTCATTTCTCTTGGGTATCAGGAGTAGAGTTACTGGATTATGTTGTAAATGTATTCTTTGCTTTGTAAGCAGCCGTATTTTCTGGATATCAGTCCTGTGTTATATTTTGAAATATTTCTAGTCTGAGGCTTGCATACATATTTTCTTATAGTTCTTTAAAGAGAAGTTTAAATTTTTATGAAGTGCAGTTTTATCTATTTTTTAGTGCTGTAATTTGTGTTCCATTTAAGATATACTTATCTGAGAGCATGAAGACTTTTCCTCTTTCTTTTCTGCCAGAATAGAACTAATAAAATTTTCTGCAGCCATGGAAAACTTCTATATCTGCACTGTAACCACTCCTCAGATATGGCGAATGGGCATTTGAAATGTGCCTAGTGAAACTGAGGAGCTAAGTTTAAATTTTAATAGGCATATATTTCTAGTAATGACTGCATTGGACAACATAGCTCTAGAAGTATTTGGACTTCTAGCTTTTATGTTCAGGCAGGTCTGTGATCAAAGTATTTCTTAATTTTATTTTTTCAAGTTCAGTTTATATTCAATATTTTATATTAATTTCAGATATACAGCACAGTGGTTAGACTGATGCTAATCTTTTACAAAGTGTTTCTTCCTTTTTTCCAGTGACCAATTGTGAGTTAAGTTTTGTGTTAGTGTAATTGAGGGTTAAGCTACTTTTTCCCACGGCAGGGTTATAACACACTGTTGAAAAAACTATCATTTCCCCAGTGAATCACTTTGGTAAAAAAAATAATTGACCATAAATATAGAGCAAGTTTTTGTTCCATTGATATATATATATATATGTATATATATATATATATATATATATATATATATATATATATATATATATGTTTATTCTTATGCCAGTATCATGCCAGTATCATGCCACTTTGATTATTTTAATTTTAGAGTGAGATTTCCAACTTTTTCTTTTCCAAAGTTGTTTGCCCATTTTATTTTTATTGTTTAAAGTATTACAAATAGTAGTATATATGTCTCCTCTTCCCCCCCTCCATTTACTACCCCTAGCCTTCCCTACTCCCCAGTACATGCCCTCACCTGCCCCTCCCAGTGTCTTGTATCCATTGGTTATGCTTGTATACATGCATACAAGTTCTTGGGTTGATCTCTTATCATCCCTCCCCTGCCCAAACCTCCCTTGCCTTCCTGCTGTAGCATGATAGTCTGTTCAATGCTTCTCTACCTCTGCATGTTTTTTCCCCCTGATTCTCTTCTTTTAAAAACATCTTGCCTATGCAGACTAGAAATAAACCTATAAAAACAAAAAAATATTTGAGTACCAATTTCAATGTCCAACAATTCTGAGTCCCAGTTTCAATGTCAAACAGTTCCTATGTGCACACGTCAGCAATGGTATCTGGATAGTGGACAAATGGTGGTAATGCAGGCCCGACCCTCTCTGGTTTGGTCCTAGGCATCCTGTAGTGATGCACAGCTGCTGACTGCTAGTATGGCAAGGCATCCTCAGCGTCTTCCATCTCTCAACTATTCTCTTGTCTTCGTGGTTGGAGCAGACCTGTCAATTCCTGTCTGTTGCAGGAGTCCACTTGGTCTTGGTAGACGTTTTTTGAAAGTATATAAACATATTCTCAACCAAAAGTTAATAAAGGAATCTTTTTCATAAAATTGACTTGGGGTCCTTTTTATTCTTGCCCAAATGATTTTCTTTTGGCTTATTTTGACATCATGTGTGTTTTTCATGGGTGTCTTGCTGTTAGCATTACAAATGAAAATTAATTTTCTAAAGTGTGAGAGCCCCTTTCCACGTCCCGCATGGTTCAGGGTTCCCTGTTCAGGGTTCGGGTTCTGAAGGAGGCCACATGCAAATGAAATAAGAGACTAGAAAACATTAATTTGGCGATATTGGGGGGCCAGGCGGGAGCCTTCCTCTAGTGGAAAGGACTGCCACTTGCTCTGGCCCTTTTTCCTCTTTTATTAGACACAACCCTAGCCTTTAGGCAGGAAATAACAAAACAGAAATTAACATGAAACAAACAGGTAGAGGTTGCTTCAGCCAACAATGTTTCAACTAAACAGTGAGTAATTAGCTCTGACCTTTCAGAGCAGCTAAGGTTGACCAGCCTTCTGGCCTCCTGTTTACATCCATTTAGTAAGAACAATGTTTGCTTTCCGACACTAAAGTAAAAATTTTCTAGATGTAATTTACTTATAGGATATTTTTCTTTACATGATATTATCCTACTATCCCCCTTTTTTGATTAATGGACACTTTTGTAAATTTTTAATGCAATCTTGATAACTTGAAATTTTAATTTTTGCACAAAATATGACTGCTTTATGTTCATTGCATGTTAAGCAATTTTACTGTTGCATTCCTATAAAATTTTATTTTATTTTTTAATATATTTTTACTGATTTCAGAGAGGAAGGGAGAGGGAGAGAGAGAAGAGATAGAAACATCAATGATGAGAATCATTGGTCAGCTGCCTCCTGCAAGCCCTCTACTGGGGATTGAGCCTGTAACCCAGGTAATATGCCCTTGACTGTAATCAAATCCAGGACCTTTCAGTTTGCAGGCCAATGCTCTATCTACTGAACCAAATCAGCTAGGACCTTTCTATAAAAATTTAGGAAAATTTGTCCATTTCTACCAAAAAAAAGCCTACTGAAATTTTTATTGAGACTATAATGACTCAATTGGTTACTTTGAGGAAAATTGAGATTTAAAAACATTTAATCTTTTCATAGCATATCTTGGTTCTTTATCTATTTTAGTTCTTTCAGAAATATTTTTTAGTTTTCACATTATTTAGCAAAATTTATTTTTAAGTAATTCATGTTTTGGGATGATTCTTGTAAATGCTGTGTTCTAAACTTTAAGTTTTATTTGTTCCTTGCTAAAATAGTTTATAGAAATACTACTGATTTTTAAAATATTTATTTATCTTTATATACTGGTATTTTATGCTGGAACATTGCTAAATGTACTTATTTTTAATTCAAGTAGATTTTTTGTTAGTTTTGTTAGAATTTCAAAGTACCAGATATAGGTTACATAAATTTTCTTTTCCTTTTTTCGTTTTCTATCTGACTAATTTCTGCTTTTATCTTTCTTTTTTCCTTCTCTGACCTACTTTGGATTTAATTTGTTGCTTTCTAATTGTTATTTTTTAAAAAATATATATTTTATTGAATTTTTACAAAGAAGAAGGGAAAGGAATAGAGATTTACAAACATATGAGAGGGAAACATCGATCAACTGCCTCCTGCACACTCCCTGCTGGGTATGTGCCTGCAAAGGTACATGCCCTTGACCAGAATCAAACCTGGGATCCTTAAGTCCTCAGGCCAATGCTCTATCCACTGAGCCAAACCAGACTAGGGCTGTCTTCTGTTTTGTAAGGTAAACATTGACTTTAGACCTTATTTTCTAATGTAAACATTTAAAGCCATCAATTTCCTTCTAAGCAGTGCTTTAGCTGCATCTTAAAACACTGGTATTCTGATTTAAATTTTAATTAAGTTCAAAATACTTTCTAATTCCTCTTCTGATTCATTTTTGATAGATGCATTATTTAAAACTATTATTTAATTTTCATACATTTGGATCTTTTCAGATTTATTTCTTGTTGATTTCTAATTTAATTTCCTATAAGGAAAAAACCTATCAAATTTTAAAAATTTTATACTGAATTTATTGGGTAACATTAGATAATAAAACTGTATAGGTTGCAAGAGTACAATATATTGCACATCAATTGTATATTGTATTGTGTGTTTACCACCCAAAGTCAAGTCTCCTTCCATCACCATTTATCCCCCTTTCACCCTTTTCTGCCTTCCCCATTCCCTTTCTGTCTGGTAATCACCATACTTTTGTCTCTGTCTATGAGTTGTGTTTTGTTTCTTATTGTGTATTTTTTTTCTTAATTCCTTTAACTATTTCACTCAGCCCTCTAATCCCCACTTCTAACATTAGTAAGTCTGTTTTCTGTATCTATGAGTCTGTTTCTATTTTGTTTGAGTATTTTGTTCATTAGATTCCACGTATAAGTGATATCATATGATATTTGCCTTTCTCTGACTGGCTTATTTCACTTAGCATACTATTCTCCAGGGCCATCCATGCTGTCTAAAAAGGTAAGATTTCCTTTTTTGCTGATGTGTAGTATTTCATTGTGTAAATGTACCACAGCTTTTTTATCCATTCACCTCCAGCAAACACAGTGATAGGCACTTGTGCTGATTCCATATTTGGCTATTGTAAATAGCACTGTAAAGAACACAGGGGTACACATATTCTTTCCAATCAGTGTTTTGGATATCTGAATATATTCCAAAAGTGGAACCACTGAATCATAAGGCAGTTCCATTTAAAATTTTTTTTTTAGGAAATTCAGTTGAATGAGATTTAATTTAAGGAACAGATCTATTATGGAAATATGCCATTCACACTTGAAAATAATGTATTCTGCTATCATCAAATGGAGTTTTCTATAAATTAAGCCATATTGTTCATATTTACTCTTAATAATTTTCTTCTACTTATTCTTTCAATTGCTAAAAGAGGAGTATAGAAATCTTTAACCATAATTGTGGATTTGTTTTCCTTTTAGTCCTATTAAATTTTGCTTCATGTACCTTGTAACCTTCTGTTACTGGGGTTACAAACATTTAAGAATATTGTCTTCTTAGAGAATTGATCTCTTTTTGTTATAAATACTCCTCCTTACCAATGAAAACAATCCTTGTTCTGAAATATACTTTGTCTGAAATTAATATAAACACCCAGCACTATTTTGAAAAACACTTGCATGATAATACAGACATACCTCACTTTATTGTGCTCCAGTTTGTTGTGCTTCACAGGTGATGTGTTTTTTATAAACTGGAGGCAAGACCCTCCACCAGCAAAATGATTGCCACTTGCTTTGTTGCAATCTTTGTTGCTCACTTTATTGTGGCTGTCTGGAATTGAACCTGCAGTATCTCAGAGGTATGTCTGCACTTTCTTCAACTTTTGACTTTTACTTTATCTGCATTTTTACATCAGAAGTATAAAGATATCTTACAAGCATTGTTGAATTTTGCTTTTTATCCAGAATTATCCTAGAAATTCTGTTTTTAATTTGAGTTTTTAGACCAGCAGTGAGAAAACTTTTCTGTAACAAAGCTAGATAGCACATATTTTTTTAATCTTTGAAGGCCACCATCTCTCTTTGAAATCCACTCAACTTTATCACTAAGCGTCAAAGTATACATAGACAATGCATAAACTCATGTGGATGGCTGTGTTCCAATAAAGCTCATTAAAAAAAACAAACAGGTGGTGGGATGGATTTGGCCCAAAGGCTATAGTTTGCGGACAGATGGTTTGGATCATTTAAATTACAGTTATTATTAATCTGGTTTGGGGCTTAGCTACAATCTTTCTATCTGCTTTCAGTTTGTTCCATTGATTCTTTATTGCTTTTCTTTATTCTTGTCTTCTAGTGGGTTTAGTATATATCAGTACTCCATTTTATTTCCATTATTGAGTTACTAGCTATGCTCATACCTTTTAGTATCTCTGGAGTTTACAACATGCACTTGTCCAAATTTCTCTTAGCTTAAACCACAGAAAAGCCTAGTTGCTATATCATGGTTGTTATAAAGACTGTATTTGTTCTGTGTGTGTGTGTGTGTGTGTGTGTGTGTGTGTGTGTGTAT
>PVJN01047256.1:0-16094 GCA_004026805.1 Lasiurus borealis
TATTATATGTCACTTCACTTAAAGTTGAAGAAGCTTTCATTGATACTGAGACCTTACTGAAATGATCTGGGGTTCATTATATCTGACTTCCTATAAATATAGAGAAAATTGTGGAAAAATCCTGAGAACATATCACAGAATGTACTTTTTAAAAGTGTATATATATATATATATATATATATATATATATATATATATACATATATATATATATATTATTGATTTTTTGCAGAAAGGAAGGGAAATATATAGTTAGAAACATTGATGAGAGAGAAACATTGATCAGCTGTCGCCTGCACACTTCCTACAGGGGATGTGCCTCAACCAAGGTACATGCCCTTGACTAGAATCGAACCTGGGACCTTTCAGTTCGCAGGCTGACACTCTATCCACTGAGCTAAACCAGTTAGGACACAAAATTTACATCTTTATAAAATTTCTGTTTTGATAGTTTTTTCACTTTAACATAAAATCGAAAGTACTATTTTGCTCAAGAAATAAAAAAGAAAAATATAACTAAAAATAACATAGAATATGGTGACAACTAATTTAGCCAATGAAAACATTTGGATGAGGGCCCAGTTAAAGTCATCCAAGAAATAGACTAAATTATTTGAGTAAACCTATTACACACATTGCTTTTTTCATATAAATCTGTGTGTCTTGAAATTGTTTGTTTTGTCCAATTTATAGATCAATGGTTTTTCCTATTTTTGCATAGTCAGTCAATTTATTTCAGTAAAATTGAATTAAGTGGGAAAGAAAATGTAATCAAGTAGTTTCCCCTCCAGCATTCTATCCTTCCCATAATGCATTAGAAATGTGTAAAATAATAATAAAATATATATATGCAAAGTGGGGATGAAATTTGTAACATAGGAATCTTTTCAAATTGAATTTTATGTAGATATGTTCTTTGCTCCTTTTGAATGCAATACAATACATGGTCAGAGTACAATAATTAATCATTTTGTTGATCTGATTATCTATATAGGTATGAAGTCTAAAGTCCACTTTGCCCTTATTACTCAAAGTGTGTAGTTAGTATTATACTTTGGACCAACAGCATTAACATGATCTGGAGCTTTTTGGAAACACAGAATCAAAAGTCTCACCCACTGGATTTACATGCGTGTTAAAATCTGAAAAGCATTACTCTGAAGAAATTAAAAAAAAACAGTTTATGAGAGTACCAAAAGGATTTGCACTTCTCTGAAAAAAATATAATTTTATTCCAGTTTAAATAAAATATTTTCTTTAATTAGGAATTTTGCGAATATTATAATCTAGGCTAAGTCATTTGGCTGTTTAGCCTTTTTTAAAAAATATTTTATTGATTTCAGAGAGGAAAGGATAGAAACATCAATAATGTGAGAGAATCATTGTTTGGCTGCTTCCTGCACGCCCCCTACTGGGGATGGAGCCTGCAACCCGGGCATATGCCCCAACCAGAATCAAACCATGACCTCCTGGTTCATAGGTTGACACTCAATCACTGAGCCATGCCAGCTGGGCTGTTTAGCTTTTGAGTACTCCTATTAAATTTTAAGAATAGGCAAGATTTTCTTATGTAGGCCTTACATCAGTTAAGATGTTTCCAGCTGAAAATAATGGAAAAGCTTACTTCCGCTATTCTTAAACAGTGAAGAAACCCTGGGAGTACATGTTAGGGCAGGCTTCAGAAATGACTCAGTGCACCCACTCTGGCTTCCTTTGCTGGCACTTCCTTTAGTTGGACCCTCCCTCCTGTGACGTTTCATCTAGATTAGAAGGTAGAAAAGACAACAGAAAAATTGACAATTCTTAAATGGGAAAAATCATGCCCAGAAGAATAGTGTCTTTTTTCGTGGCTAACAGTTAAGAAAGAGGACATTTTTCCCAGAATTCCCAAGCGAATATATCCTTGTATGTGATTATTTGATTGGGATATCACACACTCCTCCAAAATCAATCCCTTGCATCCCAGGAATGTAATTCCTCTATTAGGTTAGAAAAGAGACCCTGAAATAATGGTTGTCAAAGGGATGAAAGGACCTTGACTGGCTTATTGTCTTGGATCAATTCCTTTAATACCTTCTCAGGTTGCTAATTAATAAGGAGGGGGGGGGTGAGTGCTGAGAAGTCAATCACAAAGATTGCCAAAGTCTACATTTTTTTTTAATTAGACTTTCACAATCATACCTCTCTCTTCCTATTCCCATCCCAATCAAATTGTCACTTCACCTCTGACAGGGCTTCCAGTAAAACTAGCTACTTAAATTCCATGATACTTGTACTCACTCTACTCACTGTCTCCATTATTCCCAAAGCCCTACTCCTAGTTCTTTAGAGGGATGAATACTCTTTTTTGTTTTTACTTGATTACATTGTTTTTCTCACCATAATTCCCAATCAAAAGAATCACTGAGGCCAGCCTCCTCATGCCCACCACCATGGTCAGAAATGTTAGCATCTATATTTTCCAGTGAAGAAGCATGATCTGATAAAGTGGAGCCAGCTATTGAATAAGCTGAGTTCAATGTTTACCATTCATGACTAAGTGAGAAGGCATTCTGGAATATATTAAAATGATCAACTTGAATATGTTTCAAACTGTGATGTCCTGGCTCCTAGGTCTACACTCAACCACTGAGCCACGCAAGCAAGGCCAATGATTTTCTCTTATCATTGATGCTTCTATCTCTCACTCTCCCTTCCTCTCTGAAATCAACAAAAATATATATTTAATAAGTTCACCAAGATGCCTATTTTATTTCTTTTATTGCTAAACTACATGTGACATTTATTTTTAAAATATGGTAAAAATCATTGTCATATAAAATGATCTGTTCTACCTTGAAAATCACCTCCATATTTCCAGCCTCACCCTCTCACTCTAATTAGCTTAAGATATATTGATAGCAAATCTTCCCTAGATCTTTTGTGCTTTGCTTTTATTATTCCTCTTTCTCTACTGTCTAATCTACCAGCAATTATACATAAACCTAGGCGACCGAATAACTGAACAACCAGTCGACTGGTTGCTATGATGTACACTGACCAACAGGAATAGGAGGCAGATACTCAATGCAGGAACTGCCCCCTGGCGGTCAGTGCACTTCCACTGTGGGGACACCGCTCAGCTGACTGACGGGCACCAGATGCCACAAAGCTCCCAGCTGGCAAGCACAGCTACTGTGGCGCAAGCCTCTACAGAGCAGGAGGGGAAGAAGGTGCAGTGGGGCTGGGATGAGTGGGAGCAGCACCCAACTGAGGCTTGGGCTCCTCCCAGTAGGTGGGCTCCACCTACTGCTTTGCACACTACTCCATCCCTTGGGGGATATCAAGGCTTTAGCCTGAAACTGGGTATCTGGCTGAAACTGGCAGGCTGACATCCCCCAAGGTGTCTCGGATTTAGTGACGGCACAGACCAGGCTGAGGAACCTCATTAGTGCACAAATCTGTGCACCAGGCCTCTACTAGTAATAATAATCTAACAACAGTATCTTTTTCCAGTTTTGTTTTTATACAAATACCTTCAATAATTGCCTAGCAAGAGTCAACATATTCATAATAAATTACATATATTTTAAAATATAAATAGAGCCCTATTATAACAGCTCATTACTATATGCAGATCATACCACAAAACAATGTCCCTTGAAACATCAAAACCACATAGAATAAAATTATTATGGACAATAAATTTATGTGGTGAATTTCCTACTCCTTAAAAGGCAGTATACAGCATTAAAAATCAAGTAGGGCTTGATTCATCCTTTAGAGCCCCGATTTGGAAGACATTGTGAGAGTGCCTTGAAAATGTGATGTTCACATAAGGCTGGGAAATGCTGAACTTAAATCTCTCCCCTGTGGATTCACTTGATAGTGTATTGAAGGCGCTAAGATGTACACAGAAAGAACACTTCTCCGAATATGTTTAAAACAAAATAATAAAAGTTTCAATTTCATTCAAGCACAAAGGAATATTTCCATTGGGAAACCTATTAACTTAGTAGAGGTGTTTTGAAGGACATCCGATGAGGAAATGCTGAGGTAGGTGAAATGGATTTGGGGTGAAAATCTAGAAAGCTAATTTCTGGTCCTAGCTAGATAGCTCCAGGGTTTAGGAATTCACACAATTACAACAGGGCCTACCATACGCATTTATTCTAATTAAAACAGATCCCTAAATGCATTTCATCCATGAATAAAAAAATGTAGTACTGATACTTCTATTTGAATGCTTTTTGTTTTCATAACAGCAAGCCCAATTCCAACACATATCCTGAGGCTTGATCCAGGACCCAAAGGTGTAACCAAACCAGGCCACTTTTTCTTCTCTTTGTCTTTATTCAATCCTCTGCTTTGTCTTCTACCATATAGAATTTCCCTTATGACAGTGGTTCTCAACCTTCCTAAGGCCTCGACCCTTACATACAGTTCCTCATGTGGTGGTGACCCCCAACCATGAAATTTTGCTACTGTTATGCATCGTGATGTAAATATCTGCATTTTCCGATGGTTTTAGGCGACCCCTGTGAAAGGGTCATTCGACCCCCAAAGGGGTCATGACCCACAGGTTGAGAACCGCTGACTTAAGATCTCAAAATTCTTTCTTCAATTATATGGCTATGTTAAGTCCTCTTTCACATTCTGCAGATGTAGACAAGTATCTTTTTTCGAAACATTCATCAGATTCTGAGATTTACTCCAATCAGATTAAGTCAAATGCTCCATTAACTAATGACATTTGAAATGCACTGCTAAGGGTTTCTCCTAGGTCATGTGACCCCTGGAAGCAAGAATTGAATTTAGCTTCCCTCTGGCTACAAGGATGTCTTAGTGACAAACAGGAATTTTGAAGAATGAAAAACAAGACATTAATACACATGTAGCAACAAAAATCATTCTCTTCAATAGAGGAGAATGCAAGGAAAGATAAAAATTATGAATTTTTTAAAAGATAAAAGCTGAATAAGAGAAGCGTCCTAAGTGAAAACAAACAAGTGATCTCAGCTGAATCATTAAAAATATACATAAGTCATACAAAAAGTAGACATTGTAAGTTAGGGATTTCTTTTAAAAAATGCAATCCTTCCACTGTAGGTTAATCTAATCATCCCTTATATTAAAAAATCACTTTATATTTTCTGGAAAACATCAAAATGCTTATGGAATTGGGTACTGATTTTGATTAAAAAAATTAATTAGGGACACCATTTCAGAGAGTGAATAACATGAAGACAAAATATTATATTGAAAGAAGTTTTAGGGGAGAAATAGGCAGGTTTAGAGAGTTTTAGAAATAGAGAGAGTACATGGGGGAGCTCTGCATAGATAAGGGCTTGGAGCTGCCAAAAGACAACCATTCACAGAGAATACAAAAGTGCCACAGGATAAGGGGAGAGGAAGACATCCATTGACAGAAGTAGGGAACAGCCACAGGGTATGGGAGAAAGAGGAAACAAACTTTCAGAGGACAGAAATGGGAGAAAGAGGAAAACAGGTTTTCACAGGAGACAGAGAATTCCACCACTGAAGGTCGGGGGAGAAAAAATAGGGCACCATGTGGGGTTTGAGCTTTGAAGCTGATATTCTACCAATTGGAAGACAGCATCAAGAAACCAAGAACTGCAGCCTTTTTACCCATAAACTTTAGAAAAAAAAGGAGCTTAGTGGGCTACCCCCTAGGGACCTCTGCCTTCCATGGGAGTCAGTACTTGCTTCCAATAAATTTCCACCTTTTTCATCTTCTACCTTTTGTCTGTGGCTTCATTCTTCAAATCCACGTGGACAAGAACCCCAGAAAGAAATCACCCTTGCAGCCGAGACTGGTTTGGCTCAGTGGATAGAGCGTCAGGCTTTGGACTGAAAGATCCCGGGTTCGATTCCGGTCAAGGGCATGTACCTTGCTTGTGGGCACATCTCCAGTGTGGGGCGTGCAGGAGGCGGCTGATCAATATCTCTCTCTCATTGATGTTTCTGACTTTCTATCCCTCTCCCTTCCTCTCTGTGAAAAACCAATAAAATATATTAAAAAAAAAAAAAAAGAAATCACCCTTGCATCCTGCTCAGGAAAACAACCGAACTCAATATTGCTCAATAATTTTTCATATCCTTAAGAAAATGCACCTTTGATTTACCAAGGAAAGCTTAGTGCATTTCCTCAGGTTTTAGACAATTTGTCAATTCTGTTGCCAATATTAAACTATTCGGATGGGCGAGCTTCTGAATTGAGAAACATTTGCACTTACCAGTAACTAGTTAAAATTTAATAATTAGGGAATTTTGAGCTTATGTGAATTCAAATAGAACATAGCAGTTACATATTTCTTGGTACTATATTGAACATAATAATGAAAGAACTCTGTAAGTTAAATAGTATGTTTTGTTTTAAAGAAAATTACAATAATCAAGAGTGCTTACACAATTTGCTGTGCTTGACTGAAGAAACAGTATAAGGTTCAGGAAACCATGGACTGCTCTGAGAATGAGTATCTTTAAAACCCTGAAGAGAAAGCCTCCTACCCCTTGTTTGATAGCAAGATGCAAACCTGAAGATGGTTCCAGGTGGGATTGGTGGGGCCAGATTTAAACACTCCATCTCCGAAAGAGGTAACTTACATTGGTATCAATCTTAAATGCTAATTAATCTTAAATGCTTAATTGACCTTAAGCCCCCACTTCCTTCCAATCAGAATACATAGCTTTGTGTCCCTCTTATTTAGAAATTCTCAAGGAATCACTGCATCAGATGTTTTACATAAGGTATTTTTTAAAATGTTATTTTGTTTTTATTTGTTATCAGCCTGGATCTAAAGAATCCTGAGCATTTTTTGTGTGTTTTCTAAATGTTTCAGTCTTATTTACTCTTTGATTCCTGTATAACTCAGCTCTTCCATATTGCATAAGACTCAGTCAAATGCTGGTAGAGGCTTGAAACATCAAAATCACAGAGAATAAAATTACTAAGGACAATAAACGTATATGGCAAATTGCCTATTCCTTAAGAGGCAGTATAAAGTATTAACAACCAAGTAGGACTGGGGTTAGGAAAGTTCTATTCTTCGAAGCCCGGATCTAGAAGACATTCCTGAGAGTGCCCTGGAGGGAAGCATCTCAATAGCATGTCAGAAGGAGCTCTGTCTGAAGATCCTGATGTTGTGTGAACCGCAGTGGCTGTGGACATGTTTTCAACTTACTGCATTTATAATGATGGTGGGTTGGGGTGATGTAACCATAACATTTCAATTAATTGATAAAGGGTGTGTATTCTGCTTTTTCTCAAGTCCGTAGTGAACCCTCTGTTTTCCTAGAGTACGTAACTAAAATCCTGTGTTCTCATTTCTTACCTAGCTTTTTTTTATAGTTTAGAGAAGTTTGTTTTGAGGGTGAAAGTCAACTTGGCACCAGCCATGAGGATCCACAGGTGTCTGCAGTAAATCTACAAATTCCTCTTTGAAGAGAGAGAGAGCTCCAAAACAAGGCAGGAAGCTCAAAAAGCTGTCGATTGCATTCCTTCAGTCCCCTCTTCTCTGTGCTTCCCCTTCTCGGGAGAATCAGAGGTTCCCAATCCCCTACCCATGCTCTCTTTGTTCTGTTTTCCCTTCCAACTCTTATAAAAGCCCCTGCCCGCATTGAGATTGGCAAAATGGGTGGAGGACAAAAAGTACCCCCATTTTCTCAAGATTTCTGGCACTACAATAACCTTTTTCCTTGTTTTACTAGCACCAGTCTCAAGCTGGGCTTTCATTATGGCAGGCAGCTGTTTGGTTATAGGGACACATGCCACATTTTACCTAGTAAACAACCTGCTAAACAGATGCTTGGTGATCTTCACTGTGCAAAGTGGTTGGGGTTAGAGAAGGAGCCTGCACTGTGAGGTGGCAACGCTTCAAAGTAAAAAAATATGGCATACAATATGCACAGTACAAATGTTAGATGGTGAAGTTTGGGAGACCTGCAGGTATATGAGGCTATAACAGTCTTCATAGGAAAAAATCTTATCATTATATACAATTGCAGCCTGATTATTTACCAGCTATTTTCATTCCTTGCCTCCACTACCTCTTATTTTGCATTGACTACATAACTTTTTGCAAAGTGATAGATAATAGATAGTTAGATGATAGATAGATAGGTAGATAAGTAGATGATAGATCCTTAATGAAAGATTATAGCATGTATATTGAATATGGGTGTCCAATGAATTTGTCTAATAGTGGGATAGTACATTTCATCTTCTCCCCAGAAATGAATGAAATAGAGTGGGAACTACGATGGTCTTCTTTCTGAACTCATCACAATGTTTGTGGAAGAGTCCACCAATCTTCTTCAAAATTCAGATGCAATTTCTATAACAAACATCATTAGCACCCATGCGTAATCAGGAAGCCGGAAGAAACATTACCTGTTCAGAAAAATTCAGTTTCGCTTCAGATAGAAATGCTGACTTAAGAATGCTACCTTCCTTCAGGGAGGCATTTCTCCACTTGGAAGATGTTGGTCAGCAATAACACGTGGACTCAGTGTCACATTGGCATGATGAAAACAGGACAGAGATTTTTTTTCTTCTTCACAGAAAAAGGATATGCATGCTTTCCTTGCTGCCACTGTGATGGAAATATGTCTGGGATCCTTCTTTGTGTGCTAACTTTAACATATTTCAATGTTATCCAGAATCGCATGATTTGTCAACTCTGCGATAAGCCCATCCTGTCTACACATATGAGCAATGTTACCAAAGAAGAACAATATAAATCAATGGAGAACGAATTAGACAATAACACAGCAGGTAAGCTAGTCATCCAAATTCCCTAAATAGTTCAGTGAATTGTCCATCAGTCACTGTTCTTTGCAGTTTAAGTGAAATATTGCAGTAAATATATTCTTTCCAAAGAAAATCAATTTTCCTCTACGAACATATTTTATTATAAAAAGAGCAATAGTTCCTGATGTGTGAATAATAAAGAGAATTTGCTATCATTTCTACTCTACCTTCTGTTTTTCATCTACATATGAATGTGAGAATATTTTAAATGAAAATAAGAAGAGATTAAAATTATTATGCATCATTATATTGTAAAAGCACTATTTTGTTCTTTTTTAATTAAGTAATTTAGTTTTTATGTTTTCTTGAACTTATTGGGGTTACATTGGTTAGATTTAACAACAATAAATGAAGAATATATGTGACACATACGTTATGTAATTTTCTAAACCTCTTTAGTGCAGTTATACGATTCTTGAACTTGGCTGTTTCATGTTACCATCATTTTAGATCTTTACTTAGTTGTTTAATTAATGCTTCTAATTCTTCATTTACAAAAATTTGCTTTATACAACGAATGAGGTTTTTGGTTCTTCCTTCCTAACCCAGTTTTCAAAATTACAACCGTATCAAAATTATTCAGATTGAGGAAACATCCAATGAAGGGCTCTACTCTTGTTTGCTTTTTACATCACATTTTCTGATATTTCCAGGAAATGGGTTGCATTGTTTGACAGTACCAAACAAAAGAGACTATAAAAATTGGAAATAAAAAAGTCAAAATTGGACTGTGCCTTTCATTATTTGTGAAGTTTTTCCTACACATAATCTTCAGAGCTTCAATCAACATTTTGAAGCACTGTTTTGTGGAGATTTTTTCCTTATATTAGAAGACCAAGGCATTTATTTGTTATAGTATTTAAAAATAAGGCTTTAACAGATTTTGAGGTATTCTACTGGATGGTTAGAAAAATAGGCAAAAGTTAGCCATCAATCATTTCTTATAGTTTTCAATTCTATTATATCTACCTGTCACCAGAAAATAAGTTTTGTAAGTTTTCACACCAGCTATTAAAGAACTATGGAAACTTCTTAGAACAAACAGCAATAATAACTAATATTCACATGGCTACCTATAACTTATAACAATAATAGTATTCTACATTTTATATGAAAACACAATTTTGGTGCTATAGATACTATTCTCATATTCCCAAATCCATATAAAAAAAAATTAAACAGAAAAAAACACAGACCAATTCAGAAAACTACTAAATTGAAGGTCTGGGAAATGATTTAAAGTTTTTTTCCAAGTTTTCAACTTTTTCTACTTCAGTGATAGGCCTTTCCAAAAGCCAATTTACCTATATAAAATGTCTCCCCTAAAATAGATTAAATCCCAATAATGGTCCATCCCTTTTATTTAACATATACTAATATCAATGAATATACTAATATCTATGAATATGCGATAGATTATATCCATAGTTTATAAAACACACTCAGAGAATCATTAGTTAATTTAGAAAGTTTCTAAATGCAATTTAAGTACATCTATAAAAACAATTCTTTAAATAGTGGGAGTCTTGGTTACAGAACCTGGAGTCCTCAATCATGAAAAATACTGAATGTCATGCTATCTAATACTTTCAAATGAAAACTTCCTGGGTCATAACCCAATAAAAATTAGATAGGCTTTCTCTGATTTTTTTAGATTTTACTGATATTTTTTCTGCTCTGAATTAGAGAAGGCATACTCCCACAGGTAATTATTGGGTGTGCTCTTTGATTTTTCACTTGTGTTTCATAAGCCTCTCATCTCTCTGACTAGATTTTATGTACTTTAGGAAAAGACATCTCAACAAACTTCTTTTGAATCCTGGAATTGTTTAGGATCTTGTACATATTCAGTACTAAGTAAATATCTCTCCTATGTAATAAAGAAGGAATATGCTAATTGACCATCACATCCTCACAAAGATGGCAGCATCCACAACCAGTAAGGAGGGAATATGCTAATTGACTTCCATGCCCTCAAAGATAGCAGTGCCTACAGCCACGAGATGATGGCGTCCAATCATATCAGCCTTACTGGGGTGGCAGGCACATGGTACTGCTGGGCCTGCCCCCAGGCAGGTCTGGCCATTCCATGCACCTGCCTCCAAAGTCCCCCAGTCCCCTCAGCCCCCCAGCCACCCAGGGCTGGCCCAAGGCACAGGCAAGCCTCTGATGGTGGCTGCACAGCCGCCCAGGGCTTAGGTAACCAGGGCCAGCCGAGGCTTGTGCTGCCAGCAGTGGCAGCAACAAAGGTATGATAGGGGCATCACTTTCCCTGATCACTAGGTCGCCTTCTGCCCCTGAGGGCTCCCGGACTGTAGAGGGACCAGGCCGGGCTGAGGGAATTTTCCTGAATCAGGCCTATAATACTTAATAATAGAAAAAGTTTCCTAGTGATATTTTGTAAATTATCTTACATAGGTGCTACAATATGAGTCCTTAAAGTCACACACATTCCTTGAATTCTAATTTTCTGTCATCCAATCTGTAGCTGACTATCTGCTGCACTCATACATGGGCCATCCTAAGACAAAACATCTATAATAATAAAAGCATAGTATGCTAATTAGACCAGATGTCCTTCTGGATGACCATCTGAATAAAGCTATGGCTGTGAGGGAAGCCCAGATCTCAGGTGACTGACAGCAGCCAGAGGAAAGTTCAGGTCTTGGGTGCCAGAGGGAAGTTGGTGCCAGCAGCTGGGGGAAGGAAGGCCTACTCTTGTACTGATTTCATGCATCAGGCCCCTAGCACCTGAATAAGAAAGTTGGAATTATAAATTACCAATTTAGAAGAACAGTTTCTGATCAGAATGAATAGTCATGTATTTCATAATGTAAAAACACCCTAGGTTTAAATCTTTGGAGGCACAGTCTTCTTTAACTTGTGAATTAAGCACTGATGCTTCATCATCCTATTTGTTTCTTCTGAATTTCATGTGATTGGTACCATCCCCATGATCTCCATGGTCAGTGGTAAATATCAAAATATATTTTGTGCAAGTTGCACATTTAGCTGTTACATTGCTGTGCACATTGTACAGTACAATATTCACTGGCTTAAGATTTTATCAAAAATGCATTTTCCCTTTCCAGTTCATTAGTGCTGAAAGGGCTTTTGCAAAATTCTAAAAATAAAGTGTTAGCAAAAATAAAATAAATAGTTGTTGATTTGAACCACACAATCCATGAGAAAAACACCATAGCATTCTCTACGGCCAAACAGGTTGATTCCTATTTCCTGCACATAGTTTATAAGTACTGAACCTATCATTTTCCCTGCTTACTACCGGCCCCATCAATAGGCAACCCTAGTCAGATTTAAGTCAACCATGGACCGCAGTGCAACTGGCTAGCCTAGTGTCAGGCAAGCAGGAACATCAGCATCAAATACCTCACCTCCTGCCACCACAGGCCAGCAGCCAGCTACTTGAGCTGTGTGTGTGTCTAGATTCACTTTATTTCATCACAAAATGTCCTACATGGTGTTCTGGACAAGTACTTGTTATAAATACATGTGAAAGAGCATCAGGAAAAGAAAGGCCAGTGTCCCAATTTTGTTTTCTTTTGCTTTTCACACTTAACTACCTGTTAAGATGAGTGTTCAGCTCACAATGCATGCATAACACACAGTTCTAGAAGAGACCAGGGCAGAAATTAGAAGTACAAAATGGAAGCTGACCAAATTTACCCTGGTTTAAAGCAAATAGTAATAATTTGTCCTTAAAATATGAAAAAAAAAATTACAGAACAAATGTCAGAGAAAAAGGCCTAAGTTAACACATATGGTTTCTTTACCTTCTCTTTCAACCATTTCTCATCTCATAGCACACAAGGTCATAGCTAAAATACTATGGCACACCAAAAAATATGTTTTTTTGCTGATCTGATAAAAATAGGTATAATTTTTATTGATTTACACACACACGCACACTACTATATATATATATATATATATATAGTTTCCTAATCTTCTTGCTCCAAAGTGACATTTTAAAAAATTGAGTGTCTATATTTGTATATAAACACTCTGGTTTCAAGAACTAACCAATTTACATAACCTTATTATGTGATGTGACCAATAAGATGTAACTCTGTTATGTGACACTAGAGTCCTTTCACATGATATTTGTGCAAGAATAGGCCTTCCTTACTCTGGCCTCACTTCCAGCCACCTAGGAGCTAGCAAGTCCCCACTCCCTGGCCACCCAGGAGCCACCAAGACCTCAATCCTGGCTGGAGCATGTTCCTGTAGCTCCCTCCTCCTCCCTCTCTCCCTCCTGATAGCTGGTGTCCCACCCCAGCTGGTCACTCTGCACCTGTACATGCAAATTAATTAGCCATCTTTGTTGGGTTAATTTGCGTACTCACTCCTGATTGGCTGTGGGCATAGTGGAGGTATGGTCAATTTACATATTTGTCTATTATTAGGTAAGGTATTAGAGGCCTGGTGCATGAATTGCAATTGGGAGCCAGCAGTCCTGGATTATGAGAGGGCTCCCAGATTGGAGAGGGTGCTGGTTAGGTTGAGGGACACACTCCCCCCATGCACTAATTTCATACACTAGACTTCATACACCAATAAAAGGGTGATATGCTAATAAGATCAGACATCTTCTGGATGAATTTCCGGACATCCTTCCAGAAAAAGTCATGGTGGCAGGACTGAGGTGGTTAGGAATAATCAGGCCAGCAGTGGAGAGCAGTTAGGGGGATCAGGCCAGAAGGGAAGAGGAGTAAGGGTTATCAGGCTGGCAAGGGAGAGCAGAAAGGGGAATCAGGTCAGCAGGCAGGTGAGCAGTTAGGAGCCAGTAGTCCCAGATTGTGAGAGGGTGCAGGCCGGACTGAGGGACCCCTGACCCCATGCATGAATTTCATATACTGGGCTTCTAGTTTTGTAATAAAGATACTAAAAATGAAAATATTTAATGGCATACAACCATCTAGTTAAGAAAAAAATCCCTGCATACACTTATTTGTAAGCTAAATTTATATAAAGGGAATACTTCTTTCTCATAAATGTGATTTATAAAACCAAGTGCATCAAACTAAAAGAAATAGGTCAGTTCTTATCATAAAAACTTAACTCAGCAAAACTTTAAAATTACTTTAAAATAAGATAATAACTTTCTTATAAAACACTAATCTTTGAAACCTTAACAATCCTTGACTGTCTTTCAATAACCTCAAAATAAATGTGCCTCAAATATATTATCTGTATATTACACCTCTCCACATCTAGCACACTGCTGTTATTAGAGAGGTAACAATGTCTACATCTTTAACAAAATAACTTGGTTGTGACTAGACATATTACTTTGAAAGCCTCCTAGGTCTTCCTATTATACTGGTTGTTTTTCCTCATTTTCCAAAATTAGCACTGTAGCAAAGAGATGTGAGTCCAGGCAGTTATGAATTATGACTAGATAAGTAGAACTCTCTCCTCAATGATTGTTCAATTGGCCCTATTATTTTATTAAGATAACATTAGGTTATAAGTAATGTCAAGGGAAATCTTGAAATGGGAAACAGATAACTAAGGTTATTGGGAGGAGACAGTTAGCACATGAACAATATCTCTTCCTTTACTGTGGTGGTGGCGGGAATATGTTTGGGTTCAATATAGGAGTAAAACTTTGGAACTAAAGCAACAAACTCTTAAACCAGTGCTTCTCCCCTTCCATCCTCTCAATCCGGTTTACTACAGTCACTGAGGTACAGACCAGCACACCAGGGGGAAACAGAAGTTTCCCAAAAAGTAAAGCATGTCATAGGATGCATTCCCTGTTCAGCATACCTAGCCCCTGTTCTGCACATCTCACATACAACTCAGCTCACCTGGGGGTGATGGCACTAGTGTGTAATCATGAGGAGGATAGTGAAGCCATGTCATGGTTGAACTATCCTTTTATATTAGATTAGCCGCGTTCTGTGTTACCACCTACATTACTAACCGTATCCACAAATTTCTCAAACCTCCTCCACTTAAAAATCTCTCTCACGCCTGGCTGGTGTTGCTCAGTGGTCCAGCATCCACCTATACACAAGGGGGTCATGGTTTGATTCCTGGATGGGACACATGCCCAGGTTGTGGGCTCAATCCCTTGTGTGGGGCATGCAGAAGGCAACTGATCAATGATTCTCTCTCATCATTGATGTCTCTATCTCTCCTTCTTCCTTCCTCTTAGATAAATTAAAAAAAAAAACACATATTTTTGAAATCTCTCTCACTATGTCTGCATGACTCCATATTGCCATCACCATCTGTTGGAAACCAAACATTCTTCTCACTAAACGGATGTAAACAGGATACCAGAAGGCTGATCAACCTTAATTGCTCTGAAAGGTCAGAACTAATCACTCACTGTTTAGTTGAAACATTGTTAGCCGAAGCAGCCTCCACCTGTTTGTTTCATGTTAATTTCTGTTTTGTAAGTTCCTGCCTAAAGGCTAGGGGTCTGTCCCAAAGCCTTAATAAAAGGGAGAAAAAGGCCAGAGCAAGTGGTATTCCTTTCCACTAGAGGAAGGCTCCCGCCTAGCCCCCCAATATCGCCAAATTAATGTTTTCTAGTCTCTCATTTCATTTGCGTGCAGCCTCCTTCAGAACCTGAATTCTGAACTGGGAACCCTGAACCACAAGGGATGTGGAAAGGGGCTCCCACAACCATCCTGTACTGACAACTGAAAATGAGGAGGGAAAAAAACCTAACACTTCTTCCCTCCATCTTTACAAACATATTAATTTTCTTTCTAGAAAATAAATGCAATAAAACAAGATAAAATTAAAACATTTAAATAAGAAAATTTTAAAAAGACATTCAAAAAATATTCTTGATGAGTACTTGAGTAAAAAGGTACAAAAGGCAGTATTCTTCTTGAAAACAGGGATCAAGCAGCCATTCAAAGAGGCAACCCAGCAAAAATGACACCAGACAGAGGTGAGCAGGCAAGGAAGACTTTCTCCAAGTGACTGCAACAGGGGAGAGGGACTGACCCCCATTCTGATAAAGCAAAAGGTGGGAGAGCTGTTAAGCTCTGGAATGAGCTACCGAAAACTACTGGGGACCATTAGGGGGCAGGTTGGTCAGATAGTATGTGTGGAGCACACGGAGGTATTCCCAGGTTTGTAAACATCCTTTGCTGTGAACTGGCCACCTGTGTTTGCAGATTCGGTGGAACAGAAATTGAGCTTCTAACCTCCTTGAGAGTCTGAGAGATAGATGTGCTATCTCCTTTTATCTGCACTTTTCAAAGACATGGTTCCCAGGTCATGAAAAAAAAAAAAA
>PVJN01047257.1:0-16094 GCA_004026805.1 Lasiurus borealis
CTTTCTAGTTCCAAGCTTGATGAAAAATGTCCAGGTCCAGCATGAGAAGAATCTAAAAACTTAGCAGTCAAGCAAGTAGAAACAAGGGCATAGGACAGAGAAAGTTGCTTCAGGATGTGAGTTTGGATCATGACATTTTTAAATGATACTTTTGTGTAGATGGGCATGGTCTATTTTTTTAAGCTGGTTTAACTGCAATATGTTTTCTTTCTGTAAATTTAGTAACTTGAATATAAATGTAGCCCTCCAATTATTCAATGTTTTGCTTTTAAAGACACATCCATATAATTCAGGACAACTTCTTGACAATATAAAAAAACACTTCTGGATATTTTTAACATAGTCAAATTTTTACTTAATCTTTCATATCTGACTAATAGGCTAACTTAATGCTTGTTAATAGTTCACCAAACTATTTCCCTCAACTTCTGGATATGTAGCTAGACTATGTATCCTAATCCAATGGTCGGCAAACTCATTAATCAACCGAGCCAAATATCAACAGTACAACAATTTAAATTTCATTTGAGAGCCAAATTTTTTCAACTAAAACTTCTTCTAATGCCACTACTTCAAAATAGATGCACCCAGGCTGTGGTATTTTATGGAAGAGCATGTGGCTCGCGAGCCGCAGTTTGCCGACCTCTGTCCTAGTCCATCTTGCAATGAGGCATCATGATAGGACTGAGTTCTGACCAATAGAACTGAATTGAGATAATATATGAAATTTCTAAGCCTTTTAGATGATAGAACCACAAGTGGGAAGGAACATGGTTTCCTGAGTTACGATACACATCTATCATCAAACATTTTCTATAAAGGGCCAGAGAATAAATACCTTATTCTTTGCAGACTATATAGTCTCTATTGTAACTTCTTAACACTGTGCCCTAGCAAAAAAGTAGCCATAGACAACACACAAGCCAACATCAAGGCTGCGTTCTAATAAAACTTGGTAAAATTGGGCACCAACTTAGACTTGACCTATGGGACATTGTTTTTCAACCCTTGACTATATGAAACAGTTAAGAGATGAAAAACAAATCCCAGTGTATTAAACCACTGAAATTTTGAGTTTGTCTGTCATAGAAGTTAATATTACCTTTCCCACATCAGAATACATTAAAAAAGAGATGGCCTGTTGTTTTTGCTAGTTTGGCTTGGATTATTTTCTTTTATGGAGACTACATCATGTTATTTTATAAGGAATTGGGTAAAATTTTGCCACTGCCCTCTCATTTTGTGATTTTTATCTCTAGGCAGAATTGCAACACTTGTTAACAAATCATTCCATTTTCTGGAAACAACCGGGAAATCCTGCCATGAATCCAATCAATGAACTCTCCCACAAATAATGAATTTCTCTATGGGCCCCAGTGATTAGGAATCCAAAGGAAAGCATTTCTTACAGCAAGAATTGAGCAACTATGGGAACTGGGGGAGAGGAAGAGTTCAAAGAAATTTGCCAAAGATTAATTCAGTACTCCTGGCAGGGATCTGTGGGTTTCTTTTTTCCCTTTATGTGACTCAGTATCCACAAAGAGAGAGACAAGAATAACATTGATTGTGACTGTGGTTAATAAATTACTGTGAGAGAGCCAGAGAGGAAGATGAACATTAAGGACATAGCAGTCAAATAGACATAGGCAAGTAGTCGGCAAACTCATTAGTCAACAGAGCCGCAGTTTGTTGACCACTGACCTAGGCTGAAATTCCTGCTCTACCCTAGAACCCATCAGAGCTATTTCTACATACGTTTAATTAGAATAATAATAAATTTGGTACCGCATTTATCATGTGGAAGGTACTCAAGAAGTTTTGGTAATTACCATTAGTTTTTTTTGTGTGTGTGTTTTTCTTTTTTCCTTTTATTGATTTTTTTTTTTTTTTACAAAGAGGAAGGGAGAGGGACAGAGAGCTAGAAACATCAATCAGCTACCTCCTGCACATCCCCCCACTGGGGATATGCCAGCAACCAAGGTACATGCCCTTGACCAGAATCGAACCTTGGACTTTTCAGTCCGCAGGCATTCTATCCACTGAGCCAAACTGGTCTTGGCTACCTTTAGTTTTAATGGCTACTTGCTGCCAAGTTCACATACTATCATTTCCAAGTAAATTGCACATTTTTGTTTTGAATAAAAATGTCTTTATCCATCAATACTTAGAATTTTATGGACTGTTGATATTAAATAAGTGAATGTGAACATTTACAGCTTCTTTTACTAAACTTGTCCCTCTTCCATTGCTTGAGCTTTGTATTTTAGCCAAAATTTTGCTCCATTACACCTCCTTTTCCATATTTTTGAACTTTTCTCCCATCATGAATCTTTCTATATTTCATTCCATCATCACCTTTCTAAAATATAAACTTAATCAGGTCACTTTGACATCTTCCCTTTATCTCTATAGAGTAAATCTGAACTCCTTACTGGACATTTAATTCTCATCTTCTTACTGCCTCAATTCAACTTCATCTGTCTCATTCATTTACATCCTACATCCTTGGATTGGTAAATAATCTGTAGTTTTCTAAACACAGTACAGTATTAAATAAATTGGTAAATGCTATTCTATCTAAGATGTTCTTTTTTTTCCAAATTTATTTGACTAAACCAAATTCATTCTTCAAAACATGGTTGAAATGTTAATTTCCTCATATACAGAGAATTAATCAGGGATGCCTCTGGTCTACTTCCAATTCTTAACATTATTATTTTTTGTATTAAACCATTAGCTAGTTATATAATATTGCAGTAAATTACAAATGTTGACTATTAACTATATTCTAGGCAATACGTTGGCATATAGTTTATATGCAATATCTCATTTACTCTTCACAAGAATTTTGTGGGGTAGTTTATATTACTGTCCTCATTTTATAGATGAATAAACAGATTCTTAAGTATTAATTGACTTGCCAAGGTCACTTTGCTAGTACGTATTGGTGCATCCAAGAAGAAAATTATAGTCAGAGAATCTCAAGTACTAAAACAAGATGAAAGCAAAGGTAAAATGTTAACCAAGAAGAGATGTCTTTTCAGAATCAATTGGTAACCTCTAGGAAAACAAAACAGCAGTTATAGATCAAGAAAAGCAAGGGGAATAAAATTTTCAAGAAATGCATCTGAAAAAATGGAGTGATCATCTGAAGCAGGATGATGAATATTATTGTTATTATTATTATTAAATAATAAAGACCTGAGCATTTTTGGAAGTTTATTTTAAGTCAGTATTGCTCAACAGGTTAGACTTTTTTCTTCTACCCAGATACATTTTACAATGTATCTGGGGACATTTTTGGTTGTCACAACTATAGGATGCTATTGACAATGGCAAGGATGCTGCTAAATATTCTATAATAATAATAGTACTGCCCCCACAATACAAAATTATCAAGTCCAAAATGTCACTTGTGCCAAGGTTTAAAAAAATGTTCCAAAGGATCCATTAGCAATAAAGTGGCTAAAAAAATAAGAGATATGTGATAATTGATAGGACAAATTGGGAAAAGAAAGGGAGTAGATAATAAAAAATGTTATCTTAGAAAAGTTTTGTAAAAAACTATTACCCTAATTTTATTTTATTTTTTTACAGATACGGATGTTGAAATTCAGAGAGCTTAAAAATTACTTATTTTCAAGATCAAGCAGAAGTTTAATTCAAATCTCTGAGCTCCTAACTTGATGTGTTGTTTTTTTTAAACTACAGCACCTAATATTTTAAATGCAAGATTGACTGAGGGTAATTGTTAGAGAAGTGATAGTATAAATTCCAGCCATGGTGCAATTATTCTGCTTAAAAATTCAGGAGATACTGATTGATTTTTTGTTCCCATAAGCAATATATTTAATGCCTTTGTTATTAAAGAAAAGAAAGATTTCCATATATTGGGAAGGAAGAAACTATGAAGAATGTATTTGGCAAATTGTCATCAAATATACACATAATATTGACATTTAAAGAACAATAAAAATTATATGAGATTTTTAGTAACATTTAATCACATATAATTTACAGCATAATTTTTGGTAATTTAATAGTTTAAAGCATGAGCTATAATTCTTTAAACATTTTTGAAAAGCACAAATTAAAATAGATACTAGCATTAGAATGCCACATTCTTACATTTTGTAACTCAAGGGAAATATATGAATGACACAGAAAAGCTTAGCCTTCTGCTAGCAGAGACAATGTAAATTTCAAGAATCTATCTTCACACTATCGCTACCACAAAGGCATAAACAATTATGATGACTATTAACAACTAAGCCATGAAACCTGGAGCATAAACTATAACTGGCAAAAGAAATAATCATGTTTCTTTAAATGCAAATAACTAAATGTGCAAACACAGCAGAAACAGGAAAAGCAGTCAAATCATCTAGAGACGTGAGGGCTGACCTATGCAGCAGTTGGCCTGGCCAACACTGGAAGTGCTACCATGAGAGCAAGCCAACAGGACTGTCAACAGTCTTCAGCAATTAGGCATCTTCTCCAAGAAGGAAACAGCTGGAGGCCAGAGCCAGTCAACTACTCTATTGCCTTCTGCTTCTATATTTCTGTCCTCAGGTTTCTCTTATTTATTTCTGTTATTCAAATAATCCAATAGAGACCATGTATCAAATTAATTGTCTTCTCCTGATAATTCTAGACACTTGGGTGTCCCAATGATTTATTTGTAGTTCATTAGCAATGTTAACTCAATACTTAAAACAAAACTTACTGGCAAATATGGAAACCAAGTTACTCAATAGCCCTTCTTCTCTTCCCCTAACACCAGCCGAAGTCTTCCTATTGCAGCATTACTGGTTGAGTAAAACATGAAAAGTAACTGATGTTTTCATTGTAGAATGCTGAATGTGTTGGAAGGAGGTGGTGGAGAGCCAAAGGAGAAGACCAGTGTGGAATTGTTGCAATAATTGACAGGAAACTTACCAAAGGCCAAAGCATGAGGATGTGCATAAGGGAACAAATCCAAGTCATAAAATAAAACAAAACCTCCAATTTCTAGAAACTATGGATATGAGATAGCAAAATATATCACCAGATATTGAACAATGAATTCAAAATTAGATGATCGGAATTATGGCATTTATACTAATGGCAAACAAGGACAGGAGAAGGAATTGCTAGATTGAAGATACATTTCTGACACATGCTTGTTTAACACATATATAGGTTCATTCTCTTTAACCAGACTGTGAGGCTATTTGGTGTAAGGACTAGCAGAGAAGTTCACATAAATGTTTTTTAATGACCATCATCTATTGTGGGCACTACCCATGGTTTCTTTTTTCTTAGAAATAGAACCCATCGTTTTTAGCTGGGCAAATAGCTTCTTAGAACAAAAACTACATTTTCCAGTTTCTATTGCCCAGCTAGATAAGGCCTTGAAACTACAAACAAGGCAAGGAGGTGTGGAAGAAACCTTAATGAAATTGGATATGTCTTTTTAATTAATGGAACTCAACTATTTTTTTTAACTTCTTTATTGATTAAGGTGTTACATATGTGTCCTTATCCCCCTACTCCTTCCCCATCCTCCCCACTCATGCCCTCACCCCCTTGATGTCTGTGTCCATTGATTAGGCCTATATGCATGCATACAAGTTCTTTGATTGATCTCTCCCCTTTATCCCCACCCTCCCCTATCTTCCCTCTAAGATTTGATGGTCTGATTGATGTTTCTCTGTCTCTGGATCTGTTTTTGTTCATCACTTTATGTTGTTCATTATATTCCATAAATGAGTGAGATCATGTGATATTTTTCTTTCTCTGACTGGCTTATTTCACTTAGCATAATGCTCTCCAGTATCCACTTAAGACTGAGATAGTTGCCACAATTGATGGTGGTGGACAAAACAGGGTGGCAACTGGTTCCCTGACAACTTCATGCAGCCGCCCTACTAGCCACAGACTGCTTACTCTCACATTACCCTTTACATGAAAAATAAACTCCTATCTTATGTATGATATTGTTAGATTGAGTTTTCTACTATTTGCTGCCAAATCTAAGTATCTCTACTATGGCTACCTTGATCATTTTGTCATTTTCTTTAGTTATAGTTTTTCAAAAGTTTATAAATATCTGTAAATATACATTTTTCACATTTAAAAATATTTTGAAGTGCTGACCAAGCATGCTTTACATTTGTGAAAACTCTTTAATATGATAAGTGGCATTACTTACCACAGAGTCTTATTAGAATATCAGATGTTTGATTGAAATGTTTGCTAACCAGAGATCAACCAAAATTCTACTGCAAATAGTACTTACAGTGGTCAAGTCTTAGGCCAAAGCCATTTATCAAAGTGAAAGTTTGACTAAACCTTCAGAGATAATAGCATGGTCAGCAAAGAAAAAAGGTCTATCTATTCTTTCCATCCAATCCAGAGGAGTCATTGTGGGTACACAGAACAGAATTATATGGCATTTACATTTAGTTATTTGCATACAGTTAAATATTTATAGTCTTCTAATGATATTTTACACTTCCCTATTTTTACCCTGAATTACTTTCATTGAACTGAAAACTATAAACCTATAATTAATTATTTTCTAATTGACTTTTTTGCATTGAAAATACTTTCTTAAAACACCAAAGAAATAACTTAATTTTAGAACTAGAAGTACTTTTAAAATTATTCATTCCAAACCCTGCGTTTTATAAATTAAATGACCCAATGAGACTAAAGAATTTAACTTTCTCAGAACAATTTTAGTTTGTTCATTCATTCATTTATTCATATATTAATCCAGTAAATTACTATTTAATTTTCATGCATAAAGCATTGAAGAAAGGGAACTGGAGCACAGAAAATGGTCTTGCTATCTCTATTTTTAAGTTAGTGGGGTGAGAAATAAATTATCCAATAAATTATCTAGGTAATAAAATACAATATAGGCAAATGTGCTGTATTACTACAGACAATGAATTACAAGAAAGGAAACGAAGAAAGGGTGACTAGCTAAGACTTCATGAAGAAAGCTGAATTTGGGGTTGCACCTTAGAGGACTTGAACAGGTGAAAATAAAATGGACATTTCAGACAAAAGGGGTGGCTTTCTTTTTAATACATAGAGTTGATTTCTATATGAAGTGTCTTTCTTGAATTATTTTTAAATTATATTTCGATGAGACCATAAAATCAATCCATTCCCTAAGAAGCCAGATGAAAGAATGGAAAGCTTGACATCATATTTAAAGCTACATGAAAAGGTGATGTTTATCAAGTACAAATGAATCTCCCTGAAGTTCATCAGCTGAATGACCAGGCTACCCCACAGCAGCTGGAGAAAATGATTATAGCATGCTTAAAAAACAAGAGTATGAGCTACTGCTCACAAAATGTATAAATTAAATGACTGAAAAAGATGTCAGTAATAAGTAAAACAGTAGGGTTTCAATTTACAAGTGAAAAGCCAGACAAATGTATAGTATCAAGAAAAATAATATTTCATTTTCCTTCATATTGCAATGAATTAAGTAATCTAGGATACACAGATTCAAACAGCAAGTGTTTAAGATGCAAATGACAATTAGAGAAAAGTGATGGTTTATGAACCTTTACAGATAAATTTCTTTAATACTATAATATGTATGAAAAATAGTCCCCTTTTTTCTCATATTTGTGATTGGTTACTGTTATTAATAATAGAGCAATATTTAGAACTAGGCACTCATTCATGAACATACCAGGTGATAACAACTTATGCATATTCAGAGAACTTTGTACACAACTTTTACAAGTATAAACTCTTAAGTACGTGGGCTAAACACTGAACTTTTCAGCTATATAAACTACTCACTTTCTTAGACCAGTGCTCCTCTACTAGACCTCATTTCACAACATGCTTTCTATTCCACCCAAAAGGAAATATGCATTTTAGCTGCATAAGTCTGCAGGTAACCTTCAGCCACTGACCTTACTGTCTTCTGTCTCCTTAGCTCTCCCCTGGAGGGGATTCTTCTCTCCACATTCACAGGTCGATTTTAACGTGAGCTGACAAGAAAGCATTGAGCTCTCTGTTTCAGTAAGTTCCAAAGGTCCTGAAGAATAGTTCTGTGACCCAGTGGTGCCAAGACTTGGTATCGGAAGAGCAGTATGAACAGGCTTTGACCCAACAGCTGGCTGTCTCAGTTTTGAGGCTACCCCAAGTACAGGCATGGCTTCTATAAAAGCATCTTCCTGCTGCCAAAGAAAATGCTTCTAACCTCAGTCTGGTAGACTCCAACTTTAGTATTTCCAGAACAAATACTTTAAACAAAACTAGCAGTCATCATGATTTAAAAAAAAAAAAAAGACAGAAAAAGAAAAACTAATAATATAACTTTAAGGATGAGGCAACAAAACTTCCCTTCATCTTTAGTTGAGTATCTTTCTTTCTTGCTGGCTCAAATTCTCTCTCTCTCTCTCTCTCTCTCTCTCTCTCTCTCTCTCTCTCTCTCTCTGTCTCTCTCTCTGTCTCTCTCTCTCTCTCTCTCTTTCTCTCTCTTCCCTGCCCCTCTCACCCTCCACCCCACTAAGTCAGTATCTATGTAATATTAAATACTCCATTGGGGAGTAAACTTTTCTTAAAGGTAACTGCTACAAACCTTCTTTAGGATTAAAGAGCTCCTAGCTTTACTTTTCTTCTCCCTACAGCAGTCTGAGTCTGAGCATTGAGACTGAAAAAGAGGGAAAAAAAACAAAAGGAAAAGTCCTCAGTCCAATTGTCAAAGCAGCCAAAAGACCACAATAGTGGAAGGACAGGCGTTCTTCCTGACTTCAGAAATAACCAGCCTAGTTCTCTTTTTAAAGAAAATTGTATTTCCCCTAGCTTAAAAAAAAAGACACGATTAATGGCCAAAACAAACAGCTGTTGGAAGAACTTTTAGCCCGGAAACAATCTCAGCAATGAAGCTGTTTGTCTGATTTCCAGCTATTTTTCACTACTGACAGCCATGAAGCACGGTGTTCATTCTGTTTTATCCCATGAAATCAGGTTAAACTCATGCAATAGTTTAACTTGCTAAAGCTGCTAAATCATTCAGCAGACCATGCCTGCCTAGGTTATGAAAATACAGAGTAATCATTGTGTCTAACTTTAGTAATGATAACAATAAAGGGTGTCCCCCTCAAAATGTATGCACACTTTAACAGCTGATAGCTCAATTTTAAAAATGAAATGTATTTAATAAATAATGTCTTTATATTTATTCAAATAGTGTGTTTACATTTTGGGGGCATCCTATATTTATAACTAATACATTCTGCATAGCAGTTACTGAGCAACAATTTTGTGCATTATCACATTTAATTAATGGATGACTCAAGAATAGGCACATTTATTTTCTCCACTTTATAGAAAAGGTAACTCTGATTCATTTGAAAAATTTGACCGAAATCATGCAGTTAGAAAGTGGAAGAGCATATATAATCTACAGAATAACTTTAAAAATCATCTTAGGAATCATTTATAACATTATTACTCAAGCTTATTAAATACAACTTAAAAATCTAAACTTCTACAGAGTGTCCAAATGTATACTCAATGAATATGAAAGTGCAGCTTCTATCCCTAAAATTATTTTATTATAATAACCAAACTAGAGGCCTGATGCACAAAATTCATGCACGGGGAGGTGGGTGTTCCTTCAGCATACCTTGTACCCTCTCTATCTGGGACTGCTCAAGGGATGTCCAACTGCCCTTTTAGGACCAATAAAACTGGGATCAGGCCTAAACGGGCAGTCAGACATCACTCTCACAATCCAGAACTGCTGGTTCCCAACTGCTTGTTCCCAATTTGCTTGCCTTCTTGATTGCCCCTAACCACTTCTGCCTGCCATCCTGATCACCCCTAACAACTCCCTTACCACCTTATTGATGACTAACTGCTCCCCTGCCAGTCTGATTGTCCCTAACTGCCTTCCCCTGAAGGCCTGGTCCACCCCAACTGCCCTTGCAAGCCTGGTCGCCCCCAACATCTCTTCTTTGCCAGTCTGGTCACCCATAATTGCCCTCTCCTGCAAGCTTGATCAGCCCCAACTGCCCTCCCTTGAATGCTTGGTCCCTTCGAACTGTCCTCCCCTCCTACCTGATCACCCACAACTGCTCTCCCTTGCAGACCTGGCCCCTCCCCTACTGGCCATTTTGTAGTGCCATCTTGTGTCCACATGGGGGCAGTCATCTTCGACTACATGGTGGCAGCCATCTTGTGTTTTGGAGTGATGGTCAATTTGCATATTACTCTTTTGTTAGATAGGAGAGAGGCCTGATGCACAGGTGGGGTCCAGCTGGTTTGCCTTGAAAGGTGTTCTGATAACACCTGAGGGCATGGGGTGGCCTGGGCGAGGAGCCTATGGTGGCTTGCAGGCCGGCCATGCCCCCTGGAGACCCAAACAAAGTCCCTGGGATCTGGGATTTATTTATCTTCTATAAATGAAACTTTGTAGCCTTGAGTGGAGTCCATGGCCAGCCAGGGTGTGCAGGGAGCTTGGCTTCCACCATTGCTGGGAAACCCAAGCCTTCTGCTCACTCTGTGGCTGCAGCTTTGTTGGGATTTATTTATCTTCTATAATTGAAACTTTGTAGCCTTGAGCAGAGGCTAGGGCGGGCAGAAATCTTGGCTTCTTCCATCACTGGTGAAACCTAAGCCTCCTGTTCTCTCAAGTTCTGTGGCTGCCACCATTTTTGTTGGGATTTATTTATCTTTTATAATTGAAACTTTGTAGTCTTGAGTGGAGTCCATGGCTGGCCAGGGTATGCAGGAAGCTTGGCTTCCTCCATTACTGGGGAAACCCAAGACTCCTGCTCACTCCCTGGCTGCAGCCATCTTGATTAATTTGCATACTCACTCCCAATTGGCTGGTGGGCATGGCTTGTGGGTGTGGCAGAAGTATGGTCAATTTGAATATTACTTTTTTATTAAATAGGGTAATGTTTCATTTATTTTTTTAATATATTTTATTGATTTTTTTAACAGAGGAAGAGAGTAGGACAAAGAGCTAGAAACAACAATCAGACAGAAACATCTATCAGCTGCTTCCTGCACACCCCCTATTGGGGATGTGTCTGTAAACATAGTACATGCCCTTGACTGGAATTGAATTTAGGACCCTTCAGTGCACAGGACGATGCTCTGAGCCAAACCAGTCAGGGCTAATGTTCCATTTCTGATAAAAGTATATCAGGGTCTGCAATGAAAGCAAGGGCTATGTTTTGAAGAAAACATCTGACAGACATATTATAGTCTTCAGAGTAGGTACACTTAGACAATGCATACACAGAGAAATAGCCCCATTGTTCACTAAACATAATATTATGTGTCAGTGTTGAGATTTTATTAGCAATTTATACTAATAATAGACAAATATGTAAATTGACCATACCTCCATGACATCCACAGCCAATCAGGAGTGAGTATGCAAAGTAATTGACAAAGATGGTGAACCTGTTGGCACACGCATGTGTGCAGGCACCAAATGGCCAGGGGTGGGCAGGACGTCCACCCGCCCACCTGCCTCATTGCTGGGGCAATGCAGTGGGCATCCTTGGGACCCCACCTGCTCTGAACCTATGGTCAGTATGCGCACACTCCAGTGCCAAGTGGCCAGGGTCCGGGAATGCTACTGGAGTGTCTGGTCCTATCAGCTCAGCCAGGGGGCGGTTGAAGTTCCAAGTCCTTTTGGTTTCTGCCGTCCCTGGACTGAAAGCAGAAACCAAGAGTACAGGGAGCATCAGGAATTCTGGGAATAGTAATTCTGGTGGCAACCCCTGGACCAGAAGTGAAAGCCCAGAGTGTGGGGAGCACCAGGAATGCTGAGAATCATAGTTCTGGTGGCAAACATGTTGCAGGATCTCCTAGACACTAGAGCAAAGTGAGTCTACAGCAAGTTATTTTTGTGGGTGGGGGAGGAAGGAAAAGCAAAAGTCAGAGACATAAGTAAAGCCAGATTGTTGAGAAAAAAATTAAAAGAAAGATATCCTGCAATTTCTAGGAAATCTCCACCAATGGAGCAAAGAAAAAGGAAAAAAAAATGACCTCTATTATTCTGTGAGCACCAAACCAAACTGGGTTTGGGTCTCAGATAATTTGCTCATAGGAATGCAAACTCCCAGATTGGAGAGGGTGCAGGTTGGGCTGAGGAACCCACCCCCCCATGCACGAATTTATATGCCTAAGTGACTGAATGATCTTGATGATTGGAATGACCAGTTGCTATGATGTGCACTGACCACCAGGAGCAGATGCTCAACACAGGAGCTGCCCCCTGGTGGTCAGTGCACTCCCACAGTGGGAGCGCCATTCAGCTGACCAACCTGCCCCAGTGATCCACCAGTCTGGCGGCAGCCACTCTCTCTCTCAGTAGTCTTGCAGGTCCAATCTCCAGAGAATGGGCCAGGCACTGATGGACTCTTGCTGATGGGGCAATTCTGAAAGCACTTCTGGTCTCCTGAATGTCGAATTCAGGCACTGTTGCTGCTTCCTCTCCCTAGATGCTCTGCAAAGAAGAATCTATATAATAAAGGCCACCAGGTGGCTCCTGACAGCTGGCGCAAACATCAGCAGGACAGATCCGGATCCCAAGTCAAAAGGGCATCCCACTGCTTGCCTAGAGGACAGATCACATCCCATGCCTTCCCATCCTCATAGGAATGGTCATCAGATGCAGGGCTCATGGCTACTGAGCACTGCTATGACTGCATGAGCCTCTCCGGATCGGGCTGACTGGGCATGAAACCAGGCAGGTGTAGAGGGGCCTGGATGAGTGGGAGCAGCAGGCAGGAGTGGCAGGTAACGTTGGACTGTGGTTTTTGGCTTGATCCACACAGGCCACACTGAGGGTCCCCACACATGCACAAATTTGTGCATTGGGCCTCTATTTTTCTAATAACAGCAACTTATTTGATTTTGTATTCCTCATGTTTTTGTTTAAGAATTCTGTAAGACACAGACAAATTTATCCCTTTTTTCCTCTTTAAAAAAAAATCTTTATTGTTGAAAGTATTACCTATGCTCCCCTTTTTCCTTCCCCCTTACACTCCCCATTAACCTCTTCTAGCTTGCCCCCAACCCCACCCTAGGCCTTCACCACCCTACTGTCTGTGTCCATGGATTATGCATATATGCATACAAGTTCTTTAGTGGATCTCTTCCCATTCCCCCACCCACCTTCCCTCTGAAGTTTGTCGGCTCCATGCTTCTGTCTCTGGAACTATTTTGTTCACCAGTTTATTTTATTATTAGGTTCCACATATGAGTGAGATCATGCAAAACTTATCTTTCTGAAAACTTAGGCTATCTATATCAAATATTTTGAGAATTAATATTGCCAGTGAAGTTCCTAGAAAAATAAGTAGACATTTAATATGTATTCAATAAATAGTAGCAATCATGAGAACCATAAACCATTATTGTGGAAAATATATCTCTAAAGTTGAAGAAATGGCTTTTTTATCTACTAGTAGAGGCCCAGTGCACAAAATCGTGCACTGGTGGGGTCTAGCTGGCCCACCCCATGAGGATCTGTTTAGGGATGTGGCCAGCCAGGGAGAGGGGCTCTGGGTGGTTTGCCCCCTGGGGGATGGAGCTGGCCAGGGCAAGGAACTACGGTCATTCTGGACATTCTGCCATTAGGTCACTGGACTATTTATTATATAAGATTTTCAGCTTCAACATTATGTACTTTTTAATAAGAAGGAGTAATTTATAGGTAAAAGAGCCAATAACTAACATCAAATTTATATGTTCTTTTAAGATAAGTATAGGAGAAACTCAAATACAAGTTAGAAATCTTAACAACTTTTTAAAAAAGTAACCAAAGTGGGTTTACCCAATGGAATAATAAGAAATAAATACAACACTAGTGGTAATAAAAAAAATGACATAATAACTCTGACAAAGTAAGTTACTTTATAATTTACAAACCACTGAACACACTATTTCTTCACAGACTATATGATATTGCAAATCTAGAGATGTTCAAGTTCCTAAAATAGATTTAAACTATATGAGAAAATATATGCATTCTATAATCCTCACATTGCAAACAAAATGGAGTACCTAAAGTAATGGGAATTGTGGGGGAAATTGGTTCTGGGAAGACCATTCTAAACATATGCAACTTTGTGAACAAATCACTAGCAAAAATAATCTTACTACATCAGAAAATATTTTGGACCATCCAAAGCAAAAAAAATTAGCTCATCATTTTTAAAAACATGAATAGAAATGCTGACAACATGTAAATTAGAATTGGTGGGGAAAATCCAGTTGGAAGGCCAACTCTGAGCCAACTGGCTTGTCAATAGATTGCACAGAGGGCTGGGCAATCTGCAAATATTTAAGAGCCTCACAAGACAAGGGCTATACCCCTTTGGAAAAGAAGGTCCAGATATGAGCACTCATTTTTAAATTGTTCTTAAAACAGAGCCAAAGGGGTACCTGTTGACTACATGTTATCAAAGCTGAAGGTTTCTTTTGCCACCCAAGGTAATAGTTCTACTCTGACTATTCTGCCTCCCATGGCCTAAAATAAAGTACATATAAAGCCAAACATCTTCTACATTATACCTACATAATTCTATTTACCAATTATAAATGAGCTCATTGGTATTTTCCAAAACACATGGAGCAGAACACTCTGTGATTTTTGATATAATCAAATGGAAAAGTGTTCACATTCAATAAGATGTCTTTTCACTTTGAAATGTTCTTTGTTTATTAGAAATATCATTTCACCATGACTGAAATATAGGGTCCAAAATAGTTGTCACTGTTGACAAATTCTATGAAATAACATCTACCACCAAGAGAAAAACAAAACAAGGTAACTTATTATTGAGGATTGACTGTCTGTCAGGAGCTGTCAACTATTTCATTCTACCAGAACATCACCTTTGAATAAGAGATAATGGCCCTGAAAAGTTAAATAATTAATTTAACATCACAGAAAATGGAGTTTCTCAAATAAAATTCAAGATACCACCAATTGGAACACTTTCTAAAAGTACTAAAAGTACAGATAACTGAATTCTTCCCAAACCAACTAAATAAGAATTGTGAGGGAGAGGGAGCAGTGTGAGAACTGAATTTAAATAAATTGATTCTTCTATAAACTAAACGTTAAGATCTGTATTTTAGTGAATTTGCAGTCTTACAGTTCAGGGAATTGACTCTAAAGCTGGACTATCTATAGTCAAACCTCTGCTTCCTCACTTATTAATTAGCTTTATGACTTTAGCAGCTGCTGTGCCTCAGTTCCATCAGCTGTAAAAAGGGGAGGATGAAGGGGGAGTCATTGTACATCTTCACAAGGTAGCTGAAGGAATTAAAGGAAATCAATGTATGAAGTCATTAGAACAGAGTCTGCCACCTAGTAAGAAATAAACGTGAGCTATTAATGCTGAAAGAAATAGAATAACCTTGAGAATTATTGAGGAGAGGTCAAGAAGTATAATTAAAGAGTTTGGCCAGGATCATAAGAGCTAAAAGGAATTAAATTGAAATAAATGACTTGTCATTTTCTCCCACCAAATCTAACATGAGAAGCAGCAAACTTCCTGAAACATACTGCCTTCCCAAGCCTAGCTATAGTTTCAGGCCATGTAAGAATTCCAACTTGGCTAAACTTTAATATCAGTGATTTTTAAAAAGGGAAATAATAAAACACCATAAAAAAACAATTTTCTAACATTTATTTATGAGAAAGAAAATAACCAACAAAAATACAATTGGGCCTAACAGGGGTGGCTCAATGGTTGAGCTTCGGCCTATGAACCAGGAGGTCATAGTTCAATTCCTGATAAGGGCACATGCCTGGGTTGAAGATTCAATCTCCAGTCGGGGGCATGCAGGAGGCATCCTGAAAACATGCCGAATATTATCAATTTTCACATTAGTCCTCAAAACTTTCATTGGTATATTAGTCTCCTAGTCATCTAACTGAGAAATCCCCTTAAACCTTAACAAAGAAATAATTTGTCCTGACAGCTTGCAAAATGTTTGGTTGTTTGGGTTAGATTGTCTTCCAGATCTAATCAGGAACTTTAAAAAACAAAAAATAACCTAAGATATAATGAGCATGGAGTTAAAACTATTCTCCA
>PVJN01047258.1:0-16093 GCA_004026805.1 Lasiurus borealis
CCTTCCTCTCCCTTCCCTTCACGGAGGGGAGGCCCGCGGCCTCGCCAACCGGGCACTCGGCTCTGGCCGGGGGCCACGGGGTTTGGGATTTTGAAACGGGCCTTTTGCAAAACGTTCAGTTTCCAGCCCGCGTCCCGCTGCCCACATCCTGGCCACGCTTCCTGGGGGAGGGAGACGGAGTTAAGGAAGGAATGAAATCCCCACGTCTGTGCCACGGACGGCAAACGCGCTCCGTCCCAGGCAGTTTCAAAGGATTGAGGTTACAGGTTCCCTAATGAGCCGCAGGCCGAGGCAGAGGGGAGGGGGCCGGGTCAGGAGGACAGGATCCAGAGCGGGTGCTTCTCCTCAGCACCGCGGACCCCGTTCTGTGCCAGGATGTCACCTCACTGTCACTCTTTGGTGCATTCATTGCCTATCGTCCACCCGGCGTGCTGACGGACGGACCCACCAGCCCTCACGGCACTAAATGGGTCATGACCGAGCAACAGAAGTTTCCCGAATGGAGGTCAAGTTCACAGCGTTGTGTGGGCTCTAAGAGCGGCTCACTCATCCCTGCAGCTAGAGGCTGAGCTGGTGCGAAGGCCCAGAGACAGAGACAGAGACAGAGACGCGGACACTTGGGGAAGCGGCCGCCGGCTGGTGCCCGGGACCAGGGAGCGTGTGGCGGGAGGTGCGGGGAGAGGCCAAACCGTGAAGATCCTGGAGGGGGACCCCAGGGACTGAGTTTCCAGAACCCCCAAGCGGGCTTTAGAGAGCCTGGGACGGGTCCTCGTGCCTTCTAGAAAGACCACCCTGACTGCCGGGAGGAGGACAGACTGGAGCAGGACGGGGAGACCTATGGGAAGCCTGAGGTGTCCCACGGGAGCGATGCCAAAGGGGGGCATGGGGAGGGGGTGCCGGGGCTGCCACCGGCAGAGGCTCGGGGTGAATGTGGGAGACGAGAGAGAAGCAAGGGCCAGTGCAATGCGTCTCCATCCCTCCCCACGTCTGTGAGTCGGTGGCGAATCTAAGAGCAGCGCCTGAAGGCGGCAATGGCAGATCAGAGCTGGACACTAACCGCTTCTCTGATGGAGGGGAACCCCACCCCTGGCTACGCCACCGCCAGGCAGCGCTGAACCCCCAATCGGCTCCTCTCCCTCCTCCAAGGGTGTCCCCACGGACCTGTCCCCAGGAGCCTGCGCCAATGCAAAGGCCTTCGCATGAGCTTTCATTGGGCCAAACTAATTCTCACAACCGTTCGGCTAGAGGACAACAGTGTCCCCGTCAGGAGGATGACACTGAGGCTGGGTCCCGGGACGCTTCGCCTGTAACCCCCAGCCCCCCACCCAGAACCAGGGGGCAGGGAGCGAGCCCGCACGGAGGCATGAAAACAAGAACGGGCTCTTTGGTTCTTTTTAATTTCTTGCCTTGGCAGGCGCGCAGGCAGCTTTCGGGAAGACCCAGGGCTCCCGCGCCACCGTGCCAAGCCGATGCTGCCCGCGGACGGGCCCCGGCCAGGCAGTCAGAACTGCCAGCATCCCGCCTCCCTGCCCGCGGCCGGGCCCCGGGAGAGTCTGGACCGGGATGGGAGACGCCGGCCCTCTGATCCGCAACACACTTCCCCGCAGAGTGGCTCCGGGCCTTCTGAGGAGGATCGTCCTGGTTTACACAGGCACGTGGATTTTTAATTATTCATTCCGGCACTCGTCAATAATTCACTGCCCTCCGAGGCTCGGGGCTGAGCAGGCACCAGGGACGCGGGGAAAATCTGACCCAGTTTCTGGCTCAGTGATGGCATGAGACAAATGCTCGTGATGGAGGAAGAAGGGATGCGGGTGAGGGCGCTACCATGCGCTGGGAGGCTGGGTGGGCGAACTCTCCGGAGGGGCCAGGGAAGGAGGCCCGCGGGGAGGTCACTCGCTAGTGGCCTCACACATGGACCACAGACTCATCCACTCCTGGACCGATTCATTTGCATATTCCATCATCCATTCACAGCCGAGTTCATTTATTCTTGGATTACACACTCGTTGACTCCCTCGCTAATTCCTCTTTTATTCTTTCTAATACACTCATTCCTCTGTCCGTTTGCTGACTCATTCCCTCGTTAATTCGTTTCGATCATTGACTGACTCATTAGTTAAATTATTCAACTTTTTCCTCTTCCATTGATTTATTCATTTATTCGCTCACTCATTTTCTGAGTTATTAATCAAGTCATTTGGTTATGCATTGACTCTTTCACTGATTGACTCCCTGGTTCATTTATTCCCTCATTACTAATTAATTTTCGCTTATCCATCAGCTCACACACTCATTCAGAGATTCACTTTATTTATTCACTCATCCATTCGGACGCTCATTTTTCACTTACGACTCATTGACCTACTTTATTCATTCACTCAGTGCCTTTTGGAAAATTTTTCTTACAGGTCCATCCATTAATTCATCACACATGTATGCACTTATTAATTTAGTTACTCAACTCCTTGCCAACTCATTCGCCCACTGGCGTGCTCCTTCATATTTTCATTCATTCATTTTTTTCCTCTTTTGTTGACACACAGACTCTTTCACTAACTCACTGCTTCATTCATTCTTTATTTCAATCATTTATTCAGCTACTCATTGAACTAATGTTTATTACATGTGATATACATGCAAGGCACACGGACATATGAGTATGGTTCCTGACTTCATGGAGTTTAGAGGCTTTTGAGCTTGTTACTGGCTCAGGCATCATCTCCTCCATCGAGTGCCTGGTACTTAAGCTGAGGGCCCACTTCTGTGCTTTTTCAGTGAGGTAATGGGAACCTATGAACTAACCACTCAACCAAGAACTTGGTTACTTACATCGAAAGGCACGCTCCTTCCCCAGGGGATACGGTGAAGATCTTCCCGATTGCGGGATAATTTGATCAGTTATGGTCCCTCCATCCTGTGGGGATGTCAAAAGAATGCTGGTAAATGGAGAGGCGAGACTAGGGTTTTCACATGGCAAACGTGAAAGAAATTAATCACAAACCATGATTTATGTCACATTCTCATCTCTGACTCATGACTAGCCCACAATTGTTTTAAAGGATTTAATTATCCGTTTCATAATATAACGAACGCTCTTTAATAAGCCGTCCAACATGAGAACTCTGTCCCGCACCCCCAGAACTAAGAGGCGCCCGAATGTTTTCCTTAATTAGGAGGGTTATCATAAGCGTGGAGCTCGTTAAATTATAAACATTATTCCTTTGTCCCTCTGAGCTACTATGAACTTATTTATTCACCGCAATGATAAAAGCAAGTGCAAACACTCGGTACAATAGCACTGAGGAGCAGTAATGCATGTGCAGTTGCTGCTCATTACCAGTCTGCGGGTATGCCTCTTGGCAGTGGAATGTAGTGGGCACAACAGCTCTAATTATATGACAAAACTGATCACCAGCCTTCGTTAATGTAAATAGTGCTTCCTCTTTAATTTTATAAATGCCTTATATGCAGTAATAAAAGAAACAGCCGGTAGACCACAGACATCCCAGGATTCATGTATGTGTCTATAGGTGCTGCATGCTGCAATTTAAAGAAACATGAATCCCAGGTCCTCGGTGATAGATTGGCCCTGACACTTGTTCATTACAGAGGCTACAGCTGGAACTGGTGTGGCGGGTTTTTATTCAATTCTATTTGTGAAGCCCCTCCCGTATCAGTGCACTGTAATAACATGATTGTCCGTGACCTCCAAGAGCACACGAATGGGGTAACAGCACATCCCTAGCAACTGTCTCTGGGACCCCAGCTAAAGGAGCAATAGACCAGATTTCTTGTTGTGTCAGGTCTCAGACACATGTTATTCGTCATCCTTGACACACGCACATGATCACTGTCTTCATGTATGATTTGTTTATTGACCTATTCATTAACTTACTACTTACTTAGAAACATATATACATGAGTCTGAAACTCAGAATAAGAGCCCTAACACCCCTAATGTTTATAAAGTCATTTCTCAGAGACACTAGATTATGTTTATTGAATGGATGTTTTAAGAAACATGTCAGAGTTTCAAATATGGCTGCCTCAATATAACCATTCCTCTTCATCCCATGTTCACTCTGGGTTATGTTTAGTCTTCTTAGATTATGTTGTCTATTTATTAAAAACCCACGGACAATCCAGTCCTCCCAACCAAGACGAGAACTGCAACTATTATTCCCGCTGGAAGCCCCTGCTCCTGAGAGGACCACTGAGTCGGAGGCCATGACAGAAAGTGAAAACCAGCACAGGAGCGCCCTTCCATTTACTCAGTAATTTAACGATTCTTAACTTCTGGTACTTTAGGTATTTTCTCTTAAAATAAATGTGGAATTTTCAATTGATCCAAACAAGCACTGCTGATTACTTATCAATAACTCTGTAATTCTTAGCCAAAGGAGTAACACACTCGATCCCCTAATTATCCATTCCAAATTAATTTCCTTCTTACCACATATTTAATAAGTGGATTATGCCTCACTCTCTCTATCATTAATTATTTGATATTGATTCTTTTGTAATAACATAATCATAATCCATGAACCATAAAATTAGAAGCTTAAATATCTCTAACATCTATCTGTAGGATTTTTACCAACATGAGAATAGAGGAAATCTGTATTGTGCTGGACCCCAGAGTTCCAGACACAGAGTAGCCACCACCCATGACTCCTATGCCACTAGTGGTCACCTTATCACTTCCCATAGACTCTAGACCAGTGGTTCTCAACCTTCCTAATGTCGCGACCCTTTAAGACAGCTCCTCATGGGGTGGTGACCCCCAACCATAAAATTATTTCCGTTGCTACTTCATAACTGTAATTTTGCTACTGTCATGAACTGTAATGTAAATATCTGATAGGCAGGATGTATTTTCATTGTTACAAATTGAACATAATTAAAGCATAGTGATTAATCACAAAAAAAGAATATGTAATTATATATTGTGAAATATTTATTTCTAATTACAATTAATGAAATTTTGTCTTGAATCGTGGTGTAGCATGGGAATAAAAATACACAAAGATCAAAAATGTAATACAGCATCTTTGTGTATTCCTGATACGTGTCAATAAAATCCCCCCAAACAAAACGGAGTGAATGATTCTTTTTTAAATTGAGACTATGTCCTCTATGGTTCCTGCTTTCTGCATTTCATGTATTCAGTCATAGAGGTAATTATTATATTTAGATAATGTACATATTTTTTCTCTTAACCAAAGGGCAACAGACCACACCATGCTGGTTACCAAAGGGAAGAGGATATGGTGGTAGTAAAAGGTAATGGGCCCAATATATGGGGCCAGAAGCTTTGACGGTGGGGGGAGCATAGAATGAATGACTGGACAGATGATGCATCAGAGAATCATACACTTGAAACCTATATAATCTTATTAACCAAAGTTACCCCAACACATTTAATTTTTTAAATAAGGACAGCCTCAAACTGGGAACTGATCCAGTACAATAAAACTGACTTTTATTTAGCAGTGTTTACCTGATCTTTAAACAAAGAAGTAAAATTTTCAATCCATTGATGTCCTAATGGGCATCAATAGTCTCAATTTTTATTAACATTTTTTGCCTCATCACATATGTTCTTAGTTGGACAATGGTTAACCTTTTTCCTTTTCTTTATTTATTTTTACTTGTTTAATCATTCATCTGTTAGAAGTCATAAATCTAAATCTAGGAATCTAAAATAAGAACATGATCTTCATATATTTCTATTGATAGGATTCTTAACAGAGGGAATACACTAATTACATTTTGTATTAAACCATAGAATTCCAGATTGATCTTGTTATTCATAACTCATGAACCAGTCATGATCATTGGTCCAAGTGAGGCGATCTTTTCTTCCTAAATTTGTATCAATGAAATTACTAATTCATTGATAATAATAAAATACACACGATTCACAAAATGGAAGAACAAAATCCCTGAATATCCAGATCTAAAATCTATTTATAGAAATGTTAACCAATACAGTATATCTCTGGCATTAAGCAACTTTAATGTTGATCATTATCAATTAATCAGCATAAGGTGTCATATTATATTACTCAATGGGCCATAGCTAACATTTTTGTTACATTTAATACTTTTTAATAATAGTGGGAATTTGATTAAGGTTATTGTTACGTTAAAAAATGGCCAAAACCAAGATAAGAATTTCGATGACTACTCACCTTGTGACTCTGAAAACAGAAGCGACATCTTATTTGACGGTGGAAGAAAGCTTTAGGCAGCTGGGGCTTTCTTTCTGCAAAGTGTCAAGCAGAACTGATGATAAAACGATCGAGACATTGTCGGCCGTGAGCTATAATTTCCGTAATTAATGTGGAATTTATTCATTTACGGTGAGATTTATTTATTTTTATCTTTATAAAATAAACTTCCCATATTTATCACCGAGTTAGAGTTGCGCTCTTAAATATCTTTTGCACTTCCTAATAAATAATTTTAAAAAACACACACATTGAAACCGAGGAAAAAACTTGAGCTATTATGCACATTAATCTCTGTCCTCCTCCAAAGGCAACAAGGAAGCTAGTGACCATGGATGAGGCATAAATCAGCCCAAGAGTGTCTGAGGGAGACAGCGCAGAGCAGATGAGAAATAAAATTAAACTGTCATTGGTACTTGCTTTGCACACATTTCATTAATTCAGTATTTAGGTATGTATTAATTTTTATTAGGATATATTCCTTATCTTAAGAAAAATAAAAACTCAATCTTGAGGTTGACCCCTAATAAACTAGACTTCCTTATCAGTATCTATATAATCCTTAGTCACAGAGGTGACCGGTTGAGCCATTAATTTCTTAATAGGAATCAATTATTTTCAATGGCATTATTACCTTTGACCTCACTACAAAACCTTCGTAAGTGAACAATACTCCACCCCATTCTCTATGTGTATTTATATTTAGTACTTTGATCACTATTCCATTAATAAATGCAAATCTATCTGTGAAATCAATACACCAATATGATCTTTGTATTTCTGACAACTCTCTATAGAAACCACTTGAACAGAAGAAACAGACTATGTTCTAGATCTCAGAGTCTCAGACGTATATTTTCATTGTCATGACTCCTGCACCAAGCATTATTACTGATCCATTACTTCTTCTATTTTTCATCATATATTACCACATTTGTATCGATTAAATGACTAATTCATTCATAATAGTAAAATCAATTCATGGATTATAAAAACTTAAGAATGAGATTCTTGAATGTCCCCAAGATCAGTTTACAAAATCCCACAAAGACTAGACTTCATTCGATAATAGACCCCAATCCTGCACATTATCAATTGATCAACATAAAGTTTCATGTCGTGCTTATCAATGAGACAGGGCTAACTTTTTAAGAATGTAATGCCTTTAAATGATAGTGTGAATACCCTGACACAAATGTCCCCCCCCACTCTGTGACAACAACATGACCATTGTACCTTGATGGCTTCTCAGACACAGGGGGCACATGACAGACAGCGGGAGCTGAAACCTGTCTCAGGGTCCATTCGGGAGACAAATGATAAATTTGGTAATCATATACCAAAGAAATATGATAAAAATGTTGAGACTTGGTCTCCATGGATTCAGAGTTCCCACCATTTATTAGCATCGTTACTTAAGCATTTCTTAATTTATTTTGCTCTCCATAAATCAAACGTCCAAGTTGAAACTGACGCCATTGGTAACCGACTACTATTTATCACTGTTTTTCATACTTCCTCAAGGGTATATACACTGGGTGGTGTTATTACTCGTCCCGCTATGTATTTTTAACAATGATGAGGGTTTCAGCCCTTCAGATGTATTGACCATATGTGTCTATTGATCTTGCCATTTCTAATGATATTGTTAAATAGTCATGTACACAAAGACCAAGAAAATGATCCTTTGTACACCTGGCCTCTCCCTATAGGATCACTTCAAATGGGGGGCTGGGGGGAGGCAGGTAAGGACTCATACACACACTAATCATCAGCATTTAGCCAGGGTTAGCTTCATTTTCTTCATGCATGCCTATACATCTTTATGCATTAAATCATCAATTTACTAATAAGAAAATAAATGCCGTAGGGAGTCACAAAAACTTGAGTTGAGGTTCTTAAATATCTCTAGCTTATGTCTTTAAATTACTTTCCATAAGCAATATTTATGTTTATTAATGACCTCAAAGTTTAATTAACTTCCGACAAAGGTTAACATAATACTTCGTATTAGCACTCTTACTAATTTTTAGCCTGTTTGGCAATCAGAGATCTGATTTCAGACTTTTTAATAATGCAGCGAGAAACTTATTTTAAAAACAAAACCAAACCAAGAAAAGAACTCCGTGACTCACATTACTCTCCATGATTTTAATGCACAGATTCAGCCTCGGGGTTTATGATCACGGCAGCATGCTCACATCCCCCGCACGGAATGATTCTAAGGAGAAAAGAGAAAAAAGTAATTTATACAGTTGAGATATTAATTATTAATTCTTGAATATCACCTTTCTATTAGTCGGCCATTTAGTAAGTAATGAATTGAGGTCATGTATATTTTATTTCCTCATAAGTAAACGAACAAAATCAATGTTGCCATGGACAGATAATAGAATATTGACTATTACGTATCAATAACTCTATCAGACTTAGTCAAAGAATAACACTTTGTACCTATATCCTAACAGATGTTTGTTTCTAATATAGATATTAACAGCTTTTTATCTAACCACACATTTTTATAATTGGACAAAGTGTCACCATCTTTATATTTAATTTACAGAGTATCCACCCCAAAACGTATACGCATACTTTGAATAATTATAAAGGCGGTGTTTTTAAAAGTATGTTCCAAACACGTACTTTGAATCATTATAAAGGCAGTGTTTTTAAAAGTACGTTCCGTTTTAAAGTGTGCATACATTTTTGGGTAACACCCGGTATTTATTTCTTTGTGTACTATTTATTTCTGTGAATCCTCCCTTCCCTCTGAGATTCGTCAGTCTGTCCCATCTTCCCATGTCACGAGCTCTATTTTATTGCTCGGTTTATTTTGTTCATTAGATTTCATAGATAAGGGATTTCATGTGATATTGTCTTTTTCTGATTCACTTATGTTGCTTATCAGCATAATAACCTCCAGGTCCCTCCATGCCATCTCAAAGGGTAATAGACCCTTTGTTTTTACAGCTGCATAGTATTCCACGGTGTAAAGGTGCCATGTGTTTTTACACACTCATCTACTGATGGGCCTGAGCTTTTTCCAGATTTCAGTTTTTGTAAATAACACTGCTATGAACATAGGAGAGCACATATTCTTTCATTACATGTAATATCTGGGATAATAGAATGGATGCCATAGAACAAGCCATGCGACCTAAGATATTGCGATCCCTCACCTGGGTCTCCGTGCTCCTCCAACAGCGAGGCACCCACAGCGCTCAAGACCGGGAAGGTGCCTCGTCAGGCCGCGTGCGTCCATCTGGGGTGGAAAGAGCAAAGCAGACGACAGAAAATGAGGGATGCTTCGCAGGAGGGGAGAGGCCCGCGTGTCTCGCAGGCGGACCTCAGAGTTCTCCAGACACACGATTTCTCACGGTGGCTCAAAACGCCGAAGATTTCATCCCTGATCCAGCAGACCACGTGGTCTTCATTCATTTCTTGGGTGTTTATTGATTAATTCATGAATTCACCAACAATCATGTAAAAGCCAACAAGGGCCTTGGAATGGAACTAGATTTTCTTTGATTTTTAACTAGAATCATTCTCACAAAAAGGTATTTTCATTGTCGATTTTTCTGTTTTTCATAGATGAATTAATCAAAAAACACTCCCCATGAATGTTGCCAGAAAAGACAAGACCTTTCGTTATTACTCACCCGGGTCTCCGTGCTCCTAAAAGAGATGCAGTCCCATGGCTCATGGTGCAGCAAGAGCCCTTGAAGGAGGGCGGATCTGTCCATTCTAAGGAGTAAATGGCAGAGCAGATGGTTAAAAAAGAGAGAAAATCTCCCATTGATTGTTGCTCTTCACCTTGGATTTCGCAGGGCACGGAGGCAGTCACTGATTTGGAATAATTCATTTTCTCTCTTAAGAAAACAAACCACATTGATCCTGCCACTGACCCGGAATCTGCATATTGTCTGTGAATCGTACTACCCAAGTCACCTTCAGCCGTGTACCATTTTCTGCTCATTTAACTTCAGGGTTTTCATAATGTATCAATAGGAATTTCTTGCATAATCACATATTTTTGCCATGCGACGCCGTAAAATGTCACTGCATCCATCTTGTACTTATCTATTTGTTTACAGCCTCTCTCCTCTGTCCAATGACAACGGAAGGTAAATATATGGACACTAAGACCAAACGGGGTTGCTTAGAGGATAGACCTCCGAGTTCCAGACACGGAGTCACCCCTGTGACTCGTTTGCCACCAGTCCTCATCGCTGATTCTATTGGAACCAATTTTTTCCCTTTTTAATTGTTTATGGATTAAATCACCAATTCACTAATAAGAGTATCTAAACACTATGACTCACCCAAAGCCAAGAAGAGTGATTACCCCCCTAACCTGTACATATATTATTTTCCTATCAGTGTACCCCTCTGATTAATTATCCTGCTTTTCATACATGGCTTAATCAATGTAATGGCTCATATATCTCCTACTTATCACTGAAATACATTCCTTCTTTATTTATATGTTGTAATTTTTAATACTGCAGTGAATTACCTTGTAAAATAAACACTTAACACAGAAAATAACACTTCAACTATGCTCACATTAATCTTCACCCTCCTATTATGCAGACGCAGCCAGAGAGCGTGTGACCGGGAAAGACACGGAAGCGCTCCTAAATACCCCTGGGTATTTAACGGGCGACCCAGTGGACATTGGTCCCTGCTGACCACGTTTCAGAGCCGCTGGGTTTACGTATTTTTTTTTATCTTCAAGTATATATATTGGGTGTCCCAAAAACTGTACACATACTTTAACAGCTGATAGTTCAATTGAGAAAATGAAATGTGTTTTAATAAACACTGCTTTATCAATTATTCAATAATGTGTACACATTTTGGGGGTGACACCCTGTATATTTATCTTAACATGATGAAAAACTCAATCTTGAACCAGAGCAATACAATTGATTTATCCTAATCAATGTCTGTATGATTTTTAACCAGAGATGAAATTCATAGCTCCATTGCTTTCTTAATTAATACGTTCTTTCAGTTTTGTTAATATCCTTTGCCTGAACACATGACATTCATGGTTATGTGTCTACTCATCCGAATTCTTGAAATACTTAACTCTTTAATATTTCTATCAGTCTGTTAATAACATATGTACTGATAGGTCAATTAAATCAGAACAAATGCTTTGTATTGATCTTGACATCTATCTGCGTTCCAGACACATATTCCTCATATATTACTCAGATGCCAACACTAGTCATCCCTGATCTAATCACGCAGTGATGATAATTTTAAAACTGGATGATTCACAAAGCAAACACGACACTGATATCCCCCTTATGTACCTAGGATCACTCTCATATCTTATGCCTCCATTAATTATCCCAAATTCCACTGGAGCACTAATCAATATACTGCTTCCTGTTAATTCAGTGTTTATCACCGGGTGACAGTGGGATTATCTGATTCCCTGTGGCCCTCTTTAAAAACGCACTAACCACCTGAGGAAAATCATTAAACCCAGACAGGAACTTGGAATAGTTATTACTCACTTCGCTCCTGTGCCGCTCCCATGGAGACGGTGGCACGGAGCTGCCCCCTGGAATGAGGCTTCATTAGCTCGGATGGTCCGTCCTGAGAAATTCCAAGCACAGTCAGACAGAAGGAAATACCACGCGTTATAGAGGTATTCAAAGTTTCTCTGTATATATTATCTCCTCTTAACAAAAGGAACCGCCTCAAACCTAAAACCCACCCAAAACAAGAGATTTACTCAGCTATTTTCCTTTTTGATTACATATATTGGAGTGACATTGGTTCATAAGATTATATAAGTTTCAAGTGTACAATTCAATGCTACGTCATCGATAGATTGCATCGTATGCCCGCCACCCAAAGTCAAACCATCTTCTGTCACCTTATATTTGACCCCCTTCCCTCTGTGTCTGAGTTTTTATTTGTTTGTTTTTCTTATGTGTTCATTTACTTGGAGTATTTCTTAATGAACACAATGTCTTCGTTTTTTAAATATTATTTCTTTTCTCACGACCTATGTTCAGATCGCACAATGCTTCACCCTTTTCCCTTTAGCTATTATTTACATTTCTTTACTGGTTCCATAGACCCATTCATAAGAAAAGTGTAAATCTAAGAAGCCCAAATAAGAACAGGACCTTTGTATATTCTTAACATCTGCCTACGATATCGAAAGTAACAGAGAAGATCCATTGGGCATTGTGATGGACCTTAAGTTCCATACACATATTTTCTAATGGTTACCGCCATCATGATCCATTCGAAGTCTACTTTTTCTTCATTCACTTCTATTTTTTATTGATTAATTCATTAGTATTCATTAGTTCACTGATAATAAAAATATTCACAAAAACTAAAGAACAAGATACTTAAATTTCCTTAATTTCTACCTGTAAGATCATTATCAACTTAGGTTTATATCATTAACCGATGGTAATGATCCATGTTATTAATTAATCAAGATAATGTTTTGTATGAGATTTATTATTGGGGAATAGGCTCCTTTCTGGTGATATTATTATTATTAATACTGTAAATATCCTTAAACGATAACCCAAACCAAAATAAGACCTTAGACTCTTACTCACCTTAATCTCTTTGCTAAGATAAAGGCAACATAGCAATCTTGATCACGTCAGCAGACAAAATTAACTTGATCACCTCCTTCGAAAAGTACCAACCAAAGAATTGATATAAACATTGGGACTTTCTCTTCATGGATTCAGAGTTTTAACCAATTATTTACGTAATAATGTAGGCACTTATTCATTTATCATAACACTTATTTTTTATGTTTAACTTAATAAACTTCAAACTGACTCTCACATGTCACTGTTTTTATCACCCTTAGAGGTGCAACGCCATTGGTCCAATTATTATGCATTCTAACGCAAATTAATATTCTTTCACCTCGATATTTATCAGAGAATAATGCTTCACCCTCTTCATCTTTCCTCATTAATATACTTATTATTTATTCTGCCATTGATACTTTGTTAGTGTTCGAATCATGACCCCAAAGACCGAACAAATGTATATGTTAAAGCTAGCGACATAAATTTATAGAAGTGAATTAGATTACGCAAATGATGTTATGAATATGCAAATGAATTGTGGCAGGAAAAAGCTCCCACCCCCTGGTCTAGAGGCTCCATTGCCACATGGGAGTGGACTAGTGCCTTTCGCGTGGAAACGTAGCGTTCATGGTCCACCAGCCATCATGGCTCCCTGACTGTCCCTCTTTCTTTCCATCCCGATAAACCAGTGTTTGTTAATTCAGGATAAAGATAAACATTCATTTTAAGACAAATGCTAATGTCCTCTGACATCCCTGTCCTCTCTCTCTCTGTCAAATCATTCCCACGTTGACTACATATCTTTTATTACTACTTCAGGACTACATTTGTGGATTAATCCATTAAATGATTCCTATCAATGAGACATTTAACATGGCCTATTGCAGCTTCTTGGGTCATAATTGATATTTTGGAACAATAAGTGAATGCCCTTAAAGAAGCCGTTCCCACTGGGACAATAACTGGGGTTATCGCTCCCGTGGTCTCCACGGAGGAATGCGACATCAGCGGAGTGCGTCATCACAAGGAGATGAGCGCCGCGCAGATAACGAAACACACTTCCTCCCATTGGTCGTTTATGGGGCATTTGGACATCAGTTATGAAGCATATTTACCTCATTGTCTTTTGGGAAAACAAGCTACTGTGAACTTCCCACTGACAAGAACATAAACACAGTCATTACCCTGTCTCTCTCATCACCCTCAGCCAAGGAGGTCACAGGCTCGTGCCATTTCTCTCTCTCTGGACTTCACTGTTTTCACATTATATGTATAGAATGTATGGTCTCTCCATGGATGTTTTAAATTGGACAATACAACTGCCATTCGGCTTTATTTATATGTATTTCTTCCTTGGGACATCATTGATCCAATTATAATAAAGAATGAAAATGCATATCGAGAAATAACCCATTTTCAGACACATATTACTTGTTATTCATGACTCATACGCCAGCAGATACCATCATTGATCCAAGGACCGCTTTGTCTTCATTCCTTTCTACCTTGTTTATTGATTAATTTATTAATTCACTAATTAAACATTTAAATCTCCATGACAATCCAGAGCTTAACAAGACCTTAAGTTCCCTAATATGTATCAAGAATCATTCCTACATTAATATCTGTCATTATCTTGTTTTCTTATAGACTATTCATCAAGATAATGCTTCCTATTACTCCCATACCTGTTACCAGAATGCAGATTGCCTTCTTTGATGGGATTTCACACTTTTTATTAAAACAGTGAACATACTTAGACAAAGCAGCCAATCTAAAGCAAGCACTTTCATTATGACTCACAGTGGGCAGCTCCGGGCTCTGGATCAGGCCAGAGTGTCTGTCCTGAGGAGCACAGAACAGAGCAGAGGACAAAAACAGCTGAGACACTCTCTGCATTGATCGCTGCTTTTCACATTTAGTTTATTCAGCAGTTTGGGCGATTATTAATTTGGGATCTATTTTTCCCGTGAGAAAAAGATCTATGTTGATCTTGCAAATGGATGCAGCATCTGAACAATGTCTAGGACTTACACTGCTTGTCATCTTCATACAGGTAGTAGCCATGAGGCATTTATTTCTAAAGGAACTTTAGGAATATCATAATGTATCAATAGTATTTCTTACATAAACATGTATTTTTTGAATTGATCAACACTTCATTAAACTCATCTTTATTTACTTATAAGTTTATAAATTCTCCCATTTGTCCAATTAAAATTAAAAAATGAATGAATACTAACACCAGAAGCGAGATCCTTGTTTCTCCCTGATATCTGTCTATGGGATCCCTTTAATCAATGTGGATGGACTTCAGTTCTTTTAGGTTAGACCTCAGAGACCTACACATACTAGTATTTATCATGTATGTCTCCTATAGCCACCCATGCTGATTACTGATCCAATCTTGTCTCTCCTTTTCTTCAGTCATTCCCATAAGTTCATGGATCAAATCATTAATTTACTACTATTAATTTCTAAACACTGATAGACAAAAACCCTAGAGGAGCCTTTATGTCCCTCTTCTGTACATTGGTTATCCTAACACCAATGTGTCACTTTCATTAAGTATCCTCAGTTGTCCACTGAGGAGCTGAGAGCATTTTATTGATTATTTCCACTGGAATAATCAATATCATGTTTCATATATCCCATACTTCTCACTAAGATGCATTTGCCTTCTTTAATTATGCTTCAGACTTTCTAATAACACAGTGAATTATCTTTTTAAAAAACAGAAACTAGGAAAAGAATTTTTACTGTTACTCACATTAGCCTATGTCTTCTTCTAGAGACAACCACACAGCTCATGACCATGGAAGACGCTCTACTCAGCTTGAGAGTTTTCATTCTCAGGAGTCCAGAGGAGAGGGTGATAAAATAAAGAGGGAAAGAGCCAATCACCACTGATGCTTTCTTCCCATGTTTCATAAACTCACTATTGATTTGTTTTTTTATATATATTTAAAATCTTACAGAAGGAAAATCTCAATCTTCAAGACCAAGAAGAATACAATGGATTCTTCCTTATAGGAGTATATAGAGGTCTCGCTCAAAGGACGTGAGACTTCTAGCCATTGTTTAAAACTCTCTGTTCTGTCTTGTACGGAGCTTTGGCACAGAGGGTTTCAGCGTCTTTCGTGATCAGAAGCTTCGTGCTTCCATCTTGTTAAAACATGGGGACCAATGTGAGTGGTGGTCAAAGTGCTTTTCTTGGTTTTGTGTTTTTGTTCAAAAAGGTTTTCACTGCGTGATTGAAAAGGTCAT
>PVJN01047259.1:0-16093 GCA_004026805.1 Lasiurus borealis
TTAAAAGATAAGAGATCTCAAATCACATTTGAGAACTTCATCTTTTTAGCCATTTAGGATCCTGAAGACTGAGAACCAGGAATTTTTTTTTTAATCTCTCAGTTGGCTCGCTGATCACCAAAATGAAAGTCCATGAATTATTTGCATCTCCCACTATTATAGACATACAGTTAAGGTAGCCAGAAACATAAAAGGCATTACAATGTCATACTTCGTTAGAAATTAGGAAATTCTACTATATAGATTCTGTGACCTCGTTTCTGAACATCTCAAAGAATTCCTTCCCTGTATTTTGTATGATGAGAACCAGGGTGCTGTGTTAAGTACTGATAAAAACACACATGGAAAGGGCTGTGTAATTCCATCTATTCCTGATTAAGAAGCGTTAGCCAAGCCTCATGTTTTATTGCAATAAGGAAGGCTATTTTCTTTTATTTCCCCCTGGACTTGGATGTGTTTTTATGGTTCTCTTTAGATTCTTCTCAACTCAGCAAGAAGAGCCTCCCTTACGTGGGAGAGATTTAATTTGGCAAATCCTCCACTGTTGTTCTTATCAAATGGTGCACTTGGGAAGGACCTACCTCTGCATAATGGAGTGCTTGGCACTGAGGTCCCACACTCAGTCTCCAGGATGGTCAGAGTGTTTGCCCTATGCTTCATGGGACTTGTGCTGAATATGAAATTGCATTATGAAGAATTAAGCAATCATTACTCTTATCTTAATACATATTGGTTTCCATTGTTAACATTTGAAGATGCTCTTAGTTTAACTTCGTGGGTTTAAAAGGTGGAAAGCCATGGGAAACACTTGGAAATCATCCATTCACTCAAGTTGATAATAACTAAATGAGAATCATGTACAGATTACTCTGGCCTCCCAGGGAAATAAGACAACACAAAAGAAGTGGGAAAAATTGGCTGCACTTTATGGTTTGATGTTTCTATTAAATAGATGCATAATTATATCCTCATATGTATTAACAAGTCACTTTTTATCTATTTGATGCTTCTGCCTTTTGGCCTAGGAAGCCATCAGTCAGCCCAACATTTGCTTTGGCGTGCTCTCTACCCCTTGCTAGCTGAGAAATCACTCACCTAGCTGGTTCTTGGTTTTCTTAATTTAAAATTAGAATAGTAATACCAACTTCACAGAGAAGTCTTAGAAATAAAATCAGTCAAATGTAAAACTCTCAATAAACATTAATCTCATAGTTTTTGAAAGAATGGGGCAAACTATACATATAAGCAATAACATGCATGACCAGTCTTCTTTGAAAATAGACACACCACTGTCTCATCACTCACCTTTTTAAACTTAACTCCTGGCATGTCAAACCCCTCCTGCTGAAACTCCTTTTCTAGTAAAGCCAACTCTAGCAGGTTTCTGCAGGGAAAAGTACCCATTTTCAGGCTGCATGTGGGAGTCCTTAAGTCATCAGACCAGGTACTCTGTCCTCTTGGTGACTGAGAAGTAGTAGGTACATTTTCAGTGCAGTTCACTGCCCAGAGCCAAACTGGTGGTGAACAGATTGTGCAGGTTAAAGAGAGAAACAGGTAAGATCCAGACAGTACATAGTGGCCATGCCTAGTTAAATAGGAATATGAGTTTTGCAAAGTCTGTTAATTAGAGGGGGAGAAATCCCTCTATAGAAATTAATAAATAGTTAAAGGCCACAGTGAGAGTGTTTTGAGGAATTTAAAATGCATGGATGAAAAATTCATTGAAAAAAAAAGTGGGATGCGGGGTGGGGATCGGCGGGGGGGTGGGGGTGGGGGTGGCGTGGTTGTGAATCAAAGAAACAAATCAATCCACGCAGACAGCATAGGGAATTGCAATGTGGGCACAGAGAGAATTTGAATCTGGAAACCTAGGCACGGAGAAAGCTCTAAGAGTCCACATTCTGCAGAACTCAGTGTCTCCAATAGTTCCTGTATCATCTGTGGCTGAATCTGTGTAACAAACTATCTGAAGTTGTCATTGCAGAGGGTGGACTCAGTTCTTGTCAAGAACTTTGCCTTTTGGTGTGATCCTGATTTTTATTTTTTATTTTTTTAATATATTTTATTGATTTTTCACAGAGAGTAAGGGAGAGGGATAGAAAGTCAGAAACATCGATGAGAGAGAGAGACATCGATCAGCCGCCTCCTGCACACCCCACACTGGAGATGTGCCCGCAAGCAAGGTGCATGCCCCCAACCGGAATCGAACCTGGGACCTTTCAGTTTGCAGGCCGACGCTCTATCCACTGAGCCAAACCGGTCTCAGCTGGTGTGATCCTGATTTTTAAAAAAATGCTCAAGAAATAATATTTAGAGACATTTAGATAGACCCTGCAGCAGGGTCAGTGGTCTGATATTCAGAGAGTTGGTACCAGTTTTAGCAAATGGCTGGTTCTACCAGTGTCTCTCCTTTCAGATGTTCCACATGCTATGCAGTCACTTAATTCCTTCCTTTACTCTGTTTTTTAATACTTACTTGCTTAAGGATACACATATTTTGTGGCAGTTTGGAGCATAGTGTTCCTAATACTGGTCAAGTTTCTGGCTTTGTTAAGCTAGTGAGAAAAGAGAAATTATTTTTAAAGTCACATCCTCATGGTTGCACAAGCCCCCAAATAACTGCAGACCCAACATCAGTTCCTTTTCAATATTCTTTCTTACCTGGGATTAAAAAGAACGTATTGTCTCCATTCTGTTGTTTACTCTTTAGTAAAGGTTAATACAATAAAAAACACATATTCCCTTGCGATGTCTTATTTCAATGTATTATTTGAGTAATTTTGACTTTTAGCCTTAAATTTAGGTAATCTGAATATTTGTTTCTTGTATTATTCCTTCACTGAAAGGAAATGTCTCCAAGAACACTGGTGATCTCAAGGGCCATGTTCATAGTTTTGAGGGCTACATTTGGGATATTACATTTGGGGTGACCTCAGTAGGTATCCAGGTGACCTACTGAGAAGGGTGCATGCACACAGTGAACATGAGTGCAGAGAGTCCCTAGAGATCCCAGAGAGAGGGATGAGCCAGAGAACTGAGCTTTCCCGGGGGATGAGTGAGTGGGAGGCTGCAGCTGTAACATATCCAAATGGCCCTTGACACATAGGCTTATTAAATTAAAGTTATTGGCACAAAAACATGGGCGAATGTCACGCGCTGAATATGAATCAAGGATTCATATCCTGACTCATTCATGCATCAACCCTTGCCTTTCTTGATGTGACAGTTATATTATGCCATTGAACTCTGACTCCTTTGTGATATTAACAGGATGCCCTTTAGCTTGTACACTTGAGATTTATCTTGTTCACTGTACCAAATGCTTCATGAAATCGCTTTACTTTGCTTGTATTTCCATTTGTTTAAAAATTTTTTGCCAGATTGCAATCACCTCACCCCCTTCAGAGTAGTTTATATTTCATAGGGATTTTTAAAAGTGAGTTCTACAGCTTTGTCAAAATGAGTTGACATGCTAAAGAATTTACAATGCCTGCAATAAAGCCCTGAGGAGTTATGGGGAAGCCCATGAAAAACACCACCGATTTAAAAGGCCTAGAGTCAATCATTTCAGGTAAGTCTCTAGCTTGTGCCATTTCTTAATTACATGTAAGGACAGGGCACCCAACAGCTGGCAACTGGTAGGACAGGCTGACCATTTTTTCCTATCAGATTCCAGGGGCTACTTTAAACATCTTGCTGCCTCCTTCAATGTCCCTTGTGGTGAACATTGAATGATAGAGGAGAATAGGAATTCCAGAGCTAGAGAGTGAGGGGGCAGTGTTCCAAACTGCTTCCTAGCAGTCACATCCCTGCACATGCTGCTCTCATGACTCAAATGGCCTTCCAGTCACTCTTTAGACCTGTTTGCCTGGGACCATCTCTTTTGGCTTCCATGTCTACCTCTATTGGCATCTCTTGCCTAAGCTTTGCTCCAGGAATGACTATAATCTCTGTCTCCCTTCAGCATGGCATCCATGGCTCTTGTCTCATGCTTGCACATAGTGTTGGAGATGCTTATCCCTGTGGCTATCTCCCCAGGAACTGGGAGTATCTGCAGGACCTGGTGATTAAGTTTGCCTCTTCTTCACCCCTTCATGAGGGAGGGACTCCTGCCCCCAGGCACAACCAGATACCCAACACTCAGCATTGCATAGATGAAATTAGTGGCAATTTATTAGCCATATGTACTCAAATCCCAAGTGAGGAAGGCACACAGCCTACAACCCAGGGGCAATGGAGGTTGTATTGAAAAAACGGGGAATAGCCAAAGGCTACGGAACGAGGAGGATCTTTACACTAACAAGAGGCAGAGGTGGCCCAAGTTCCCAAAGATGGGATTGGCTTATATAATCATTGCATGGCTGGTGGGGGACTGAAACCACTACTTAGGAATAAATATGGTATTGTTGTCGAGGGTATCACATTCATGGGAGCAAAGTGGGGAGAGGGACTTGTGGTTCGGCCATTCCAGGTCCTCACAATTTTACCAGATGTCAAAACAGCACATAACATTGGGCCTTAATTTTAGGTCTTACACCTAAAGAGAAGGAACCCCTTCAGTGCTTGTGAACTGGTATGGCTACTGGGGCTACATTTGTTACCCTAACTTCACAGAGAACATCCCCAGGTTAGGAACCTGTGAAGTCCAACATCTTTGTATCACTGTTTTGATCTCCCTTGTTCTCCTTCCAGATTATAGCATAGAAGGTTATGAAGATCTCATCTTTGGCTCAGCAAGGAGTCTAAAACTAGTGAGAATACCCTCTAGTGTGTATTGGGCTAAGAACTTTACAGCAGGAGTTGGGCGTGTGGATGTCAGCAGTTGGTTTGTCCTTTCCCCGTATTTGTTTTCTGGATATTCCAACTCTGTTAAAGTAGACACAAAAATAAAATTTCAATTAGTTTTAATTATCTATCAAAGGTGCCATAAAGCACTTGCCAGCAGCACTGAGCTAAGTATTGGCCATGGTCAATATCTGGGAAGATTTACCTGGTGCTTGAAAGGGTCAACTGTTTCATGTTGACTGAGATTCCAGTCCTGGGTCTGCCACCTGTTCCTTTAAAATCTTGGACAAGTGACCTATTTGTTTCAGTTTTTCTACCTGCAAAATGGGACTGATAACAACACTATCACATTGTTTTCTGTTGAGAATAAAACATAAAAGTACAAGTGAAGCACTAACATAGGGTCTGTCTATTCTAAGTCAGCATCTCAGAGATGAAATTTTTGTGTATGTAGATTGCTGAATAGTGTACTCCACAAATTCACAGCCACCAGGAACCTCAGAGCATTTTCTTATGTGGAAATATTGTCTTTGTGGATGTGATTAAGGTAAGAATTGAGATGAGGTCATACTGAATTCAGGGGAGATGGGAAACTAAATCCAATGAAAGTGACCTTGTACAAAGATTCAGACACAGAGAAACATGGGAAAGAGAAGAAGGCCATGTGAAGATGGAGGCAGAGACTGGGACATGCAACCACAAGCCAAGAAAACTGGCACCACCAGCTGTTGGAAGAGATAAGACAGGTCTTCCCCTGGAGCCTGCAGAGAGAGTATGGCCCAGCCAACACATTGACTTTGGACTTCTGGTGTCAAGAATTGTGAGAGGACAAATTTTGCTGTTTTAAGCCATGTAGATTGCAGTAATTTGTTATGGCAACTCCATAAGAGAACACGATACAGTATGAAGTGCTTAGGGAACACAGCAAAGCAAAGTTTAAACCCTTCTCGAGCAGTTATTCTTAAGAATCAGTCTTTGGGCATAATCATTCATCCCTCAAAGTATTTATAAGGTGCCAACCATGTGCCAGAACTACCATGGCATTGAGTGGAATCACCTGAGCCCATTCTCCAGAGGACAGGCTCACCCAGAGAGCAGAGGCTCCCCTAGGCACAGGTTGGGTCTCTGGAATTAGGCTCTGAAAATGTGTGCTGCACTAGGGATGTCCCTCACAGAGCTGGGTGAGGACCGCAGGGGTGGAGGAGTGAAAGCTGGACACCCATTCTCGGTGCTGCCACCCCTGTCCCACATTGTGAGGGCGAGTTCCTCAACTTTCCTCCTGTCTGATGGGTCTGACACATCCCTGCAGGTCTCGGGACAGCAAGCAGAGGCTATGTTAGTGCACAGGAGGGACCAAGGCCATCTGGCTCCAGTTGGTGGCTACTGGCCCTGCCCTGGAAGTCACCTCCAGCTTCATGAGTCATCTGTACCCCAAAGAGCAGAGTGGCCTCGCTAAATAACCTCAAACCTCTCCATTTATTAACACAAAAATCTGAGACTTTTAGGGGCCTACCTTATTCTCCACATGCCAGATGAAAGCATATAATGTTTGTTTTATTTTTTTAAAAATCAGAAGTTGTCATTTCTGTTCAAGCACAAGAAATGTTCACCCTTCAAATATAATAAAAAGTAATAATTTTAATGAACACTTCACTGTGAAAAATATCAGGAGATCAGACACTGCAGATATCCCACAAACACAGGAACAGACAGTGGCCTCATTCTTCTTCATAGTGACTCACACCACCTTCCCACACACAGGAGAGGCCTGACTGAGAGGCTGGCAGCCTGCATCTGGGGTTTCCTGGTTTTCTGTCTGGTTGACGATCCTCCGCTGCCCTCTGGTGTCAGGGCCTGGAACAGATTCCCCTATTTGGTCAATAGGCCTTCAGTAGGGTTGGTTTTTGCCCCTTTGTATTAGGGTTTGGGTAGATCTTAATGTTTGCTTCCAAATTAGGATGACCAATGGCCCCAGCTTGTCCAGAAACTGGATGGAGATTTCCAGGAACATGGGTGGGGATAATGACCTACTGGAGTCACCCTTTTTGATTTTTTAAACTAAACAAGAATGTATGTTTTAAGATTTTTAAATTCAATGGAAAGGGCAGAGTTTTAGCAAGTCCCTTTAAATTATTGTCAGGCCTTAAAGCAGTGGTTCTCAACCTGTGGGTCGCGACCTCTTTGGGGGTCTAAAAACACTTTCACAGGAGTCGCCTAAGACCATTGGAAAACACAGATAGATTCATAACAGTTGCAAAATTACAGTTATGAAGTAGCAACAAAAATAATTTTATGGTTGGGGGTCACCACAACACGAAGAACTGTATTAAAGTGTCACGGCATTAGAAAGGTTGAGAACCACTGCCTTAAAGGAACTAGCCTGTAGTCAGTTTCTTTTCGGGCCAACAGTATTTGAGTCCAAATTTCAATGTACAACAGTTCTTTGTGTGTACATGACAGCAATGATATTTCAGTTCTGGATGGTAGACAAATGGTGGCAATACAGATCTGACCCTCTCTGGTTTGGTCCTGGGCAGTGATGCACAGCTGCTAACTGCAAATATGGCAAGGCATCTTCATCATCTTCATTTTTGGACTATTTATTCTCTGTTCTTTGGGGCCATTGCTATCTGTGGTTGGAGCAGTCCTATCAATTCCTCTCTGGGATCCATTGTTGCAGGAATCCATGTGGGCTTTTCTGTAAATGTACAAACATATTCTCAAACAACGGTTAATAAAGGAATCTTTTCTATAAATTAGACTTGGGATCCTATCTATTTATTTATTTTTGGCCAAACAATTTTCCTCTGGCTTATTTTGACACCATGTGATTTTTCCTGGGTGTCTTGCTATTAGCATTACAAATGAAATTTAATTTTAAAAGTAAAAAATTTCTTGATGTAATTTACTTACAGAATATTTCTTCACATTTATTTTTCCACTATCCCACTTTTTTAATTTTAATATTAGAAGGCTTTTGGAAATTTTATAATGTAGTCTTGATAACTTTTTAATTTTTTGCACAAGAATATGAATTGCTTTGGACTCACTGCATGTTAAGCAATTTAACTATGAAATGAACTATCGATAAAAATTTTAGTTAGGCTGAGACTGGTTTGGCTCAGTGGATAGAGCGCCGGCCTATGGAATGAAAGGTCCCAGGTTCTATTCTGGTCAAAGGCATGTACCTTGGTTGCAGGCACATCCCCAGAAGGGAGTGTGCAGGAGGAGGCTGATCAATGTCTTTCTCTCATTGATGTTTCTGACTCTCTATCCTTCTCCCTTTCTCTCTGTGAAAAATCAATAAAATATATTTTAAAAAAAGAAAGAAAAATTTTTAGTTAATACTTCAGGAATAGTTTTTGTCCAGTACAACTAAGTTTTCTTAAATATTCACTTATTTCAATTAGCCAACTTAAGTTAACCTGAAATAAGGTTTATTTTTTAACTTCACTTGTCCTAGATTATGGACAATAAAGAACATTAATTAAACTTCTACAATTCGCTTTTAAATAACTTTAACATAAACTTTATTAGGGAGGCAAAAACACAAATCATATACTTTAACTTATGAGGCCAAATATATTGATTTTCAATTACAATCCTTCAGATGTTTGAAGAAAACCTCTCTTTATTCCCTTCCAAAATAATTTTCAGATTATGGAGGACTTCACTTAAAGATTTGTGTCTTTCTTTACACCAAGCAACCTACAGGGATGTTGCTTAGAGCTCAAGCCTACAACCAAATAGCTAGCTGAAATTACAAGTAACTGTACATAAAGTTGCCTATATTTTACTGTCAGATTTAATACTTTAATAACAATCTTAGTTTACCCTGTAAATATTAGTGGAAGAGATTTCAAAATTTTCAATATTTTTCTTTTTATTAAATTTATAATTATATTTTAACAAGTATCTTTTGGCTAATTTGCATATACAGAGGGATCATGGGCAGCCTCAGTAACTTTCTTAGGAGACTTAATCAAATTGTTTACAAAGATACTGACTTATTCAAAGGGAGGGGTTGGCCTTTGCTGTTTCAAGATTGTGGCCCCAGGGAAGTGCAAGCCATGTGGCCATCATGGTGGCTGTCTAAACTGTTAACAAAGCCAAAACCACACTGCAGAGAAACAGAAATCATACTAGCTATTCTTGGTGGCTTTATTAGAATTAAACTGTTTATGTGCCATAATGCCAGGTTTCTTTTCCCAGCTTTAAAAGTGTTCAGCATTCTGGAGAAAGGAGTTGTGTATAGATGATTTAAAAAGTCCAAAGACAAAAGATAGCTTTGAAAGACATTGGGGGCCAGAGGAGCTTCAGCTGGAGGAGCTAGAAGATTCTTCCTTGAACAAGGAACCGTGCTTTTATTCAATATGATTTATCTTAAGGCAAGGTGGAAATATACACTTCAAAGGGTAAGGTTATCAAAGATACAGAGCATTGTTAGTTTGGGGAATAGCCTACAGCTGTTTAGGTATTTGGCCAACAGAAGGCAATCAAATGCCCTGAGCTGTCTGGCAGCAAACTATTATCCTATTCGGGTGTGGGGGAAATGCCATTTAGCCATTTCCAACAGATCAAGTACAAATATGGCTCACCCTTGTTGATCCTACCAAGGTTTACGAACCTTTTGGTAAAACTCTTGTAATTATGACATGCTGGAATTGTTTCTTGGCACTGGTGGACCTGTCTCCAGGCAGGTTACACACCTAATGAGAGCAGGACCAAATCCTGTTGTGTCCCTGTCACCTAACAGTGCCCTTCTCATGGAGAACTCCTACCTCTCAGAAGCTGAGAACCAACCTTTTGGTGGTCACTTCAGGTGCCCTGATCCCACCCTGGTATTGTAGAGGCATTAGCCAGCCACCTTCGCTGATCTGAGAAGTGGGGCAGCTTGGGGCAGTACGGCCCACCTCCAGGTCAGGGACTGTGTTATAGTAATAATAATAAGGATAGAATACAAATATAAAATGAGAAATTGGGTGTGACATATTAGAGAGTGGAATGAAGTGTGAACGCCCTTAAAAGAGATGTGCATGTAAGAGATAAAAAAGTTTGCACCCCACATGTAAAGACCAGAGAGCAGAACACCTGGGACCCGCTGGTAAGACACACTGAAGACACACTGAAGATGTCTGCTTGATCACATAAAAGAGAACAAGCTCCGAAGGAGATTAGAGCCACTTGTCTGCTCCTCTACAGACGTTTGCTCTCTGCTCCCCTCCTGCATCCTGCCTGAGCTCTGCACTCTGCCATGGACCCTGGGTCCGAACCGTGAGCCACAAGCCGAGGCCTCTACAAGACGCTGAGCTGCAGCTGCAACGTCCAACGTCCAGTGTGTGTGTCTGTCAGCGCGAATCTCCGGGTGGCCTGCTGCGGTCTGGAAACCACCAGGACTCTGGTAAATAAACCGTGTGTGATTCGTGCATTGCCTGTCTGTCTCCTGTGTAATTTATGCTCGGCCAATATTTAATGAGTCATCCGTATAAGTCCATTCTATTGGCAGAGGATATTCTTGGCCACCTGTGCTCACGTCCTTAGTTAAATTCAGCGACAGACTCCATTGGGAGAACTAAGCCTCACCTGATTTTGGAAGAAGCTCTGCAATGAGGCCCTCTGTCCTAGACCTGGTCTCCCAGAAAACACTACCAAGACTTCTGTGAGGTGCTTAGAAAGTGACGTATATACCAAGAAATCTGAGGACAGGTGCCTGCTCAGTGCCAACAGCACTTCAGTGCCTACTGCAGCCCAGTCCTGAGCAGGCTCACCTACCTTTGCAGTAGAGAATGTTGAATCCCCCCACCTCGCCCTGCCATTTGGCTAGGGCTGGCTGCTGATACCGCCAGTCATTATGCTTAGCTCACTACTGTCTATCACTCTTGATTGCAACCCTTACAAAACACAGTCACTTAATGAAAATTTTGGAAAATAAAACAGGTTAAGGTGCTTCTATAGGAATTCAAATTCTCTGTCAAAATGTCGAAGGCACACTACCTGATTTGTATTTCATTTGCTCCCTGTCACCTTCTCATTGTAATCAAGCAAGATGAATGAAACAAAAATGTGAATCTCCACTGGGGACTAGGGTCCAGGGTCCAGGGGCCTGGCACTTCACCGGGAGGGCTGAAAAGAGGAAAAGCACGGCATCATGGAAGGTGGAGGGTCGACTTGGTGCTCATGATGTAGAGTCGCCTTGCCATCCCACCCAGCGATGTTCAGGGTCTCTAGGGAGGGAGAAAAGCAAGGGCTGCAGGTCTTCTGTCCAGGGCATCTGTGAGGAGGACCGTGGAGACAGCACTTGGGTAGGGAAAGTGAGGGTAGAACATGTCTTTGTAGAGAGGAAGGTGACAGGAATGCAGCCAAGGGCTTTGCTGGCCTCCTGCCCTGACCCCCCACATAGGACATAACCATCTAGGCACCCATTCTTCACCTCCGGCTATAAGAAAGAGAGCTATGGCCATTTCTTCTCAAATAATTTCAAAGTTTCTTTTCTAAGTAGGAAATTTTTTATTTAAAAAAGAGAAAAGAGTAAGAAAGCATTTATAAATATGAAGTTAAAGAATAATAAAAAGTTTGTCCTTATTGGCATGTGAACGGCATTGATGTTAGGTAAATAGGTCAAGGCTCTGGGCAGTTGCCAGGGAGACCAGCCTGAAGAATTAGTCTGTCTGGCTCCTAACAGCAGGGTGCTCCTGTCTACAGCCCCTCAACCTGCACACTGACAGATTACCTAAAAGAAAGCAAGAAGAAAAAGAAAAGAGAAAAAAATTGTGAGTCGGTTAATACAAACAGCAAACATGGCAAACTTTGATTTAGGTTTGGCGAGGGCAGACACTATTTGCAAATATCAATGATACCCAGCAACAGCAGCTTCTGTCTTTGGCCCTCCCATCCAAGCCCTAGACAAGTACACACACATTATCTCGGGTTCCTTTCATGGCAAGAAAAAGAGCTAAAATAGTAAAGTTACAAATGGACACCTCTGTACAAGTGAGTCCATAGTTTCTCACATGTGGAAGTCGGCTCTCCTAAGGTGTGTGGGATGAGATGGAGGACAGGGACAGTCCAGGATAATGACTTTGGCAGATAACAAGTTTTTTTTCTCTTTCTGGTTGTTGAAGTTTTAAACACTTAAGCATTTTTGTTATGCATTTGCAAAATCCTTTTGAAACAGGAATTTTTAGGCATGGAAAATACAGGTTTAGGAAATTTTAGAAATTTTGGAAATTTAGAGGACCAAGGAAGAAGCTCAGTGCTGCAGAGCAACAGAAGATATATTTCCATAGAATAGGGAAGCTGAAAAGCTGCAACAGGTACATTTCCATAGAATGAGGGAGCTGGGAACACCAAAAGTTCTATATTTACAAAGTAAAGAGAAGGAAGCCCTTCATTCATTCATTCATTCATTCATTCATTCAGAAGAAGAAAGTCCAAAGGGAATAGGAAAAATAATAGAGAAGGAAAAGGGGGTACCTCACTTGTCACATGTGAGGTAGACCTTAGAACCTAGGAATTACTATAGTAACTAGTCTAAAGGAATAGTGACCAATCAGAGGGGATATGAAGGCACCAGGATCTGCAGCCTTGATAAGCCATAGAGAAAAGGTACTCAGTGGGGTCCTTTCCCCCTCCCCTGTAGGAGTCCATTCTGTGGGACTCTTTCCCTCTCCCAACATGAGAATCTGTATTTGTTCTTTAAGAAAGATCCACCTTTGTATATTACCTTGTCCATGGATTCATTCTTTGACTCTGGTGGACAAAGAATCCGGGTTCCAGTCCAAAAATTCCTATCACTTACACATCCTTCCCAGTTTCCTTACGCTTTCCATGCCACGTCTATCTCAATACCACGTGAAGATTCAGCATTGTGACTGTGGAGCAGTGTTTCCTGCACTGCGGAGCGTGACAGATGAGCTCCAGTGTGGGATCTGGGCTATGGTGCCCACCTGTGGTAACTCCACTCAGGAGTCTCCCGCCATGATCCTCCATGAGCCACGGTTCCTTGCATGGGGAGGGCGTGAGCTCTGGGTTCAGGACACCTGGGCATTACTGTTCCTGCCCAGCAAGTGCTTGGGTGACTGAAGGGTGACCATGGTCCTACAAGTGACCGTGAACTTCAGGGTCACTTTGATAAAACTTGCACTCAGTGCCAGCCTTTGATCATGAGTGTCACTTGTCACCATCACTACTCTATGAGCTTCTGCTCATAAGGTGGCGGGGGTCACAAGTCACTCAGAGCCTGGGATCTGACTTCCACTCTGGCCTTGACCACCTCCCTGAACACCTGCTCACCAAAACTCACCTGCCAGTGCTGCTTTTGTACTTGGTCTGTGATTTTAATAGGCTTGTTAACTTCCTCAGTATCATATGCCCCACCTTTGAAAAGAGGGTATTGCTTGTTTTACCTGAGGGCACTTCTGGGTGAAACTCATGTAAATGCTGGTATTTGGAAGTTTCTTCATCTGGCTGTTGACTGGCCCACGAATGTGTGCTTACCCTTGCCCCTGCCTTTTCCTAACCCTTCAGGAGCCCAGAATCCCTGCCTTGTGGTATCTTCAGAAGTTCCCCCTGCATCTGGAAGCTTTTTTATTTTTATTTTTTACCCTCATGTCTGTTCATCTGCTCAGGGACCCGGCTCTGAGTAATGTTGAAAAGGAGACTGGAGCCCGGCTAGATGGCTCAGTGGTTGAGCATTGACCATGAGGTCGAGGTTTGATTCTCAGTGAGGGCATATGCCCAGGTTGTGGGCTCAATCCCCAGTGTGAGGAATACAGGAAGCCATTGATCAATGATTTTATCTCATCATTGATGTTTCTCTCTCTCTCTCTCTCTCTCTCTCTCTCTCTCTCTCTCTCTCTCTCCCTCCTGCTCTCTCTCTCACTTCCAATCTGAAATCAATAAAAAATATATATTAACAAAAAAGAAAGGAGACTGGAATTTGTAGGATGAGGGGGAACATGGAGGATGACTCTAGTCCCAAAGTTGGGGTGAGACAGAAATGCAATGTTTGATGACTAGGAGCTCCAGACAACCTGCTAGTAGCTCACAGGAAATCTCAGGGATTTGTGACTGTGATGTGGATAGAGCACTGGATCCTCCCTGTTCCTCGCCTCATGTGGGCCCATACTACATGGATGCCTTTCACATGTAGAGTGCTTTTTGTGTAGCTCATACCTGGCATGTCCTAAGGATGCATGCAGAGGTGCAGAGATAAATAGGAAGTGGCCATCACCACTGGGGAATTTGCAGTCTCCTGGGAGATGGACTGGTAGCAGGTCATTTTAATAGAATGAAGTTGTAAGTGATTGGCTCAGGTACTGGAATGGGGCCATGGCTCTGAGCTAATGAACATCCATCACTGGCTTTGCCCTGTCATCCAAGCTCATCCATCTTCCCAGAATTCGAGGAGACAAGAATTGTGGGCTTCAGCATTTTGGCCAATTTTCTTTCTGTTTTAATATGACAAAGAATAGAAGTTGGGGGGAAATATAAAGAATGAATGCAATTGGTTAAACTTTCCTAGTTTTCCTTGAGAATCATCATGGTAGGAGATCAGGAGAGACCCTTTACTTTAATAGCAGATGACAGTGGTGGAGGGACCCTCACCCTGGGTATGTGTAACCAGAATTTGGAGCAGGTCTCTGCTAAACAGAGGGGACAGATGCCAACATCCTCAAGGGCATGTATGTTGGTAAACTTCTAAAGTAATATAGGAAGAGCTTCAGCTACTGGTCACCATCTTCAGACAATTTTTTCCATGAAAGTGTGGGGATCCATCTCCTCCTCTGGAACCTGGGTGGGCTCCTCTCTCCTTTTCTACCCAGAGCATTTGACAGAAGTGATATGATGAAATTCTGAGATGAGCTATTTAAAAAGCACACACTCATAGCTCCTTTGAAGAATATCTCAGGACTCTCAGAGCAGCCCAGCGTGCCAGTCCTGCTCGCCCTGCACCACCACATGGGAGAGGAAGTCTGCAGAAGAACCAGCCATTCGCATCTTCCTAGCCAAAGCTCCAGACATGAGGAATCAGAGATAAACCAGTCCTCTTTGCCCTGTAAAATTCATGAGTGTGACTTTTGCCTAATGCCACTCAGTGTGGGAAGCTTGGTGTGCAGTAATAAATTCCCTAAGGCAGGGGAGGAGCCGAATGATATTGTATGACACAGCCAATGTTCGATGTTACACAGAGAGTAACATTTCAACCAATCCCTGGGCTGCTTGGAACCCTAAGTTAATGATTCTTTTGGATTCTTGCCACAAGGGGAAAACATAAGAGTAAACAGAATATAGTGGGACTTATATAAAATCCATTAAAGATATGCTCATACAGCCTATTTCTCCCAGTGTCACTAAAGGAGGCCACACTGACAACAGGAGGGAGTGGATGTCACCACTTGGGAGATTTGCTTTCAGGAGCACATGCAAGGAGTCCCACGCTGATTCTGGGAATGAGAATATATATACACCCTAGCAGTTTTCAAACAGTGTGCTGCAAGGACTTTTAAAACATGCAGTATCTGACTGTTTAGTCAGGGGCACTGACCTCTTTTCCTTTAGATTGTCAAATAAAAAAATGACAAGAGCCAACACAATAATAGCCGTTTGGTGTGAAAGAATCAAAATTATACCAATTATTTTGTCAGATTGGCGAAAATATATTTTTTGGTGTGCTGCAGAATTTTAGTAATTCATTTATGTGAACCGGGAGATGAAAAAGGTTGATAATCACTACTCCAGAGGGCCTTTGGCCCCAGCTGAAGTCTCTAGGCCATGACGAGGACAGAGCAATGGGGATCAGAGTATCAGAAAATTAACATAGGGAAGACCTTCGGGTTTGACAGCTGGGTGAGGAAGTTCAGTTTGCATCATCCTACCTTCAGGGTGAGAGCAGAATAAAAATTAATCTTGCATATTTACATTTATTTATAAAATATATTTTTAATGATTATAGAGAGAAAGGGAGTGGGAGATAGAGATAGAAACATCAATGATGAAAGAAAATCATAGATCAGCTGCTGCTTGCACGCCCCATATTGGGGATCAAGCCTGCAACCCAGGCATGTGCCCTTGACCAGAATCAAACCTGAGACCCTTCAGTTCACAGGATTGAAAGGGAATTCTTTCCAGCTTCCTCCATCTTAGGTGATTACGCCCTTAACGAGACAAAGAGACTTGCCAATTACCCAACCCACCATTAGGTAATCCAGCAAGAATGTGCCGGGAGATAACCTAATAAGGCAAAACACCTGCGTAAGCAGACCCTGGCCCCTACCTGGCCTATCAGGATGGGCCAACTCCCCTACCT
>PVJN01047260.1:0-16048 GCA_004026805.1 Lasiurus borealis
CAAAGAACAACTGGCAGCTAGAATCGCTAACTCTGATGTTGAATTAGCAAGAATTAAACAAAAATAACAATTTGAACTCATTTTGAGGTATAAAAGGGTCTGCTACATAATGTGAGCTATGCCTGACAAACCTAAAACATTAAAGAACTTAATGTGAAAAGTCTGGAAGAACATAAACTACTCAACTCAGCGACCGAGTAAATTTTACTTTTGTAAATATACAAAAGAAGTTTCAGTTTAATGACTATATTAAGGTTATACTGGGCATTTTTTCCATAGCTTATAGAACACCCAGACCACACTTCAAATACTTTCCTTCTCTCAGTTAAGCACGGTGGAGTTTAATTTATAACATCTTGAATTTCCAAATTAAAATCACCTTTAATTAAAAATTTCAGCCAGCCATAGGAACAAAGAGTGTTATATTTTCTAAACATAAGTGATTACAATATTTATCAAAGTTATATGTGTATTTAAATAGAAAGGTCTAAAAATAATAATAAGGGACTTTGTGGCCAGAAAGCAATTAGACTCAGGTGTTTCCTGTTAATAAATTAGGAGAGACTTAGAGCCAGACCTGTGAAATGAGTTCCATTAATTAAAAAAAATCAAGGGCTTAATGTTTATTCTCTTTTCCCAAAGGTGAACTGGAAAGCTATGTTCTTAACTAAACAAGAGAATATAATTTCATTTTTCTCTTTTCAGCTTTGAGGTACCACTTTATTTTTCCAATGATAAGGTGGGATATTAAAATAATAGGAATGACTGGGAAATCTGAGAAATCAAGCATTCTCAATCAGCTATTAATTATTGACCACCTATTTTATTAACATTAATCTAGGAGCGAGGGTCAGATACACCTATTTATTAACTTCTGGCCTCAGAGGATTCCAATCTAAACTGAAATAATTGAAACCATATGATTCAGCATTAGCTTTGTAGGATAGACACTCTATTGCCTATTAAATTTGGAACAATCTCAGAGAAGGTCATATGTACACAGGACTACTGTCATAGGAAAGTGGGACGCGGAAGGTAGGTGAGTGACACAGAGGTAAAGGTCAGAATGGGAAGAAGGATGGGTAGGCCAGTCAGCCATCAAAGCAATGACACAGCTCAGAATGAGAGTAGGTGCCCACAGGAACAACAGAGACTTTCCTGAGGAGAGAGCAAGGTGCACAGAGGAGAGTAAAAGAAAGCAGAAAGGGCAGATAGGATAGGATCAGGTCATAACCTTCAAACCAGCTCAAGTTAAATAAAACCTACTTTGGTAAGAAATAGGTAACTATCACAGGTTTCAGAGGAGAAGAGAAAACTTGATCAACATGCTAGTTCAAGATCAGGCTGGCATGGATTTTGCCAGAGGAAAACCCACAGGTTGAGAACCGCTGGCAGGGTCGCCTAAGACCATCGGAAAACACAGATATTTACATTATGATTCATTAACAGTAGCAACAGTACGGTTGTGAAGTAGCAACAAAAGTAATTTTATGATTGGAGGTCACCACAACATGAGGAACTGGATTAAAGGGTCACGGCATGAGAAAGGTTGAGAACCACTGATCTAGAAGGAAGTAAAATTGGGTTAAAAATTCTAAGAAAATGTGAAGTTTCATTGACTCCTGACCAGTTACATATGTCAAAGAAAGATATGAATTAAAGATGACTTCTTCCCTTCAGTCCCAGGTAAGAACTGATAGAGAGACGTGAGGTGGAAAAGATTATGGGTTCACCTTTGCAGACACCAAGCTTGCAGTTACAGCTGAGAAACCCATTTTAAAATGTTAGGAGGCATGCCAGCTGCAGTGGCTCAGTGGTTGATCTTCATCCTATGAAGCAGGAGGTAGAGGTTCGATTCCCAGTCAGGAGACATGCCCAGGTTGTAGGCTCAATCCTCAGTAAAGGGCTTGCAGGAAGCAGCGAATCTCTCATCATTTATTTCTCTATCTCTCTCTCTCTCCTTTGCCCTCTCTGAACTCAATAAAAATATATTTAAAAAAATAAAATATCAGGAAGCCCTTGCAGAGAGCCAAAGATCAGATGAGAAAGTTCTGGAAATGAAAATCTAAAAGTCATCAACAGAATTGGCAAATACATACATATAAGGTCCCCAAATGGAAACTTGGAAGTGTCAGCAGTTAAAGAGGAGCCAGCAAAGGAAACAAGGGTTCATCAGAGGAACAGGAAGCTAAGTGGGACCTCATTTCACAGAAGCCAGTGGAGTGGACAATTCAGGGAAGGGAAGCCACCGATTTCAAAACTCCAGACTCATCAAAGAGGGTGAGAACAAAGGAAAGGCCCCTGGGATTTGCAATCTCTCTCTCTCTCTTACACTCACACACACACACACACACACACATACACACACACACACACATTATTGGTACCCAAAAAGAACACGCATGGTGAATTTTTAAAACTAAATACTAAAAAAAAAAAAATAGCCCAAACTTAATATATACTAACATTGTTTCTATTTCTCCCTGATGGAGAAAAACTAGTTTAATCTTATGATTACCCCACACCTAGGCACATCTGCTGGACACAGTGCTGTAAAACTGCATTGATAACTGTAGTACTAAGATACTTAAAGGTGATTTTATATCACCAAAAAAGAAAGTCAGCCGAGACCGGTTTGGCTCAGTGGATAGGTCCCAGGTTCGATTCCGGTCGGGGGCATGTACCTTGCTTGCGGGCACATCTCCACTGTGGGGCATGCATGTTTCTCTCTCATCGATGTTTCTGACTTTCTATCTCTCTCCCTTCCTCTCTGTAAAAAATCAATAAAATATATTTAAAAAAAAAAGAAAGTCGGTGGACTATTATAGCACTACTAGAGGTCGTGCACAGGTGGGCTGAAATTGGCTCTCTGACATCCCCAGAGAGATCCCAGATTGTGAGAGGTAAGTTCTTAGGTGACGCACCCTGGAATCGGGATCCTCCTCTCAGGTTCCAGGTGCATCACCCAAGAACCACAGCTGCCAAGTCACCACAGCTCGGCAGTTCATGTGTTGAGCATCTGACCCTGGTGGTCATTGCACATCATAGATACCAGTCGAACAGTCTAATGATCAGATGGTCGCTTAGGCTTTTATAGATAGATAGATAGATAGATAGATAGATAGATAGATAGACAGATAGACAGACAAGTGCCTTTTTACCAAGCTAATGCAGATGATACAAAAGGGTACCTAATGGAATTACAAATTTCACATCATATAACTTGAAGCTCACTCATAAGCAACCAAAAGTAAGTATCAAAAATCTGTAAATGTCCAAATCAACTATACTATTTTAGGTTCCGTGTATTTCATTTTGTCCGTTAAGCACACTCTATTACAGGGGTGATTGATTCATCAAAGCACAGCCCCCCAAAGAGATAACTGGCTTTGGACAGGGGCGGAGAGTACATCAGAAATCTGTCATTCAGCTTATTTACACAATGGCCTGTAATTTTTCTCCTTTTCCTGACAATGCTAAATTGCATTATCTCTCACACCACAATAATATCATTATAGTTACAAAGAAAATTAGGAATATTCCTGGAAAATGGCTTTTTCTAGACCATAACAATGATGTTTTAATTTTTTTAAGCAAGAGAATGTAGTCCTGTGTCAAAGTATCATCATGGGAGAAACCCTGGCTTTCCTCACCAGCTTGTCCATATCGCCAGCTGAGTTCCTTAACCATCTCAGTCCAATGAATAAGAATTTAATGATTCCATCCCTGTTTATCTCATAGGGTTTATTATGATGAAAAATCACTTTAAAAATCTTTGACATGTTAAAAGGTATTAGCCCTTGAAGATTCAACTAGCCATTTCCAGGCTAAGGATCATTGTTGCTTAAAAATATTAACATGTACAGTGGCACCTTGAGATATGAGTGCCCTAACATACGAGATTTTTGAGATACGAGCCGTCAAGCCAGTGATTTTGCTTTGAAATATGAGCAACAGTTGAGATAGGAGTCATCGCCCAGATCGGCCGGCTGCACATGACCCACCAGTTTACTGTAACTCGAGCATCTCATAGTTTCCCACGCCTCAAGGTTATGGAATGAATTAAACTCGTATCTCGAGGTACCACTGTAATTCATATGTAGTTCTAGGAAAAACGCTCTGCTGTGGGTTTTCACATACCTGAAGCCTTAGAGCAATTAATTATTAAGAGGGTAGTATAGGTTTGAATTTTTAGCAGCATCCACATGGTCAGAGCTCCTGATTCCTCTAGCCCAGTGGATTACTGCATCTGGAAGGCTGATGGAAATGTGCCTTCCCCATCGGGACTTCCCTTTCCCCTGATTTTGGGCTTGATCACCTGTAAGCTTGCCTCACTTCAGAATTCTCTCTCTTTCTATCACTACATTAGCATGTTTACATTCACCGTCCAAGGGGAGACACCCCAAAGCCAAGAGCAACTGGCCAGCTCAAGGGGGCCATGGCAGGGTCCCTATAGAACAGTGGTTCTCAACCTGTGGGTCGCGACCCTTTTGGGGGTTGAATGACATTTTCACAGAGGTCGCCTAAGACCATCGGAAAATACATATTTCCCATGGTCTTAGGAACCAACACACCGCTCCTCGGTGTAGTAAAGTGTAGCAATGTAGTTTACTGTTGTCATATAAAGACTGTTGCCCATGCTACACCACGATTCAAGACAAAATTTCATTTGTAATTAGAAATAAATATTTCACAGTATATAATTACATATTGTTTTTGTGATTAATCACTATGCTTTAATAATGTTCAATTTGTAACAATGAAAATACATCCTGCATATCAGATATTTACATTACACTTCATGACAGTAGCAAGATTACAGTGATGAAGTAGCAACGGAAATAACTTTATGGTTGGGGGTCACCACGACGTGAGCAACTGTATTAAAGGGTCGCGGCCTTAGGAAGGTTGAGAATCGTGGCTATAGAGGGTTTATATCATTGGACGGGAGCAGCTACCCAGAATCTTGCCTTAAAACTCCCTGTGACCGAGGAGTTTGTTTTGTGTTTCTCTGCATTCTGGGCAGCCTTCTTATTATTACTCATCAATGCATATGGCCCATTAACATTTGACCACTGTCCATAGGTAAAGCTGTGAAATCCCAAGGCACAGGCAAGGGGTTATGGAAAGACTATAGGAAGTTCTAGGATCAGTATAGCCTCCCAACTGACTTAATTGGTACTAATTAACCATTATGAACAGTCTCATGCTGATCAACGTTTACTAAACAATTTGGCTGAGTCAGTTGGGCTTTTTGCATGAAGCAACGACTCTGTATTTCTGGACACCAGTTTCTTCTCCCCTAACCTGACTTTTTCAGAAATCTCCCTGGGATATTTCAGAGAACTACTTCTTAATTATCTTCATTTCTCCTGGTCATTTTCCCTGGAAAAATCCTTCAAAATGTCTACGCTCTTATCACCATGGATGCTCATTGCATGCATCTAATATTTTTCTTACATAATATTATGCTTTACTTCATCCTAGATCAAGCCAGTTTTCTTAAAATGGTTAGCTGATCTATAGCAACTCCTCATTCTTTTTCAGCCTGTGTTTAATCTTCCCAAGCATTTATTAGACATAGAAATTGCTAAGATCCACAGGTCTTCAACAGAAATCTCAGTAGAACCCAGTCTTGGTTTAATTTTCAAAGCCTGAAAGCATCTAAGCTGTTTTATCATTGCCATATAACTCTAAGCCCTCTAGCAATTTATTTTAAGGAAGTGCTGTTTGAATGTTCATAATATAACTGCTTAGCAATCATTAAATCTTCTGTTAGCCTATTTTTATCATTGCTATCAGATTTTTTAAATATATTTTGTTGATTTTTTTTACAGAGAGGAAGGGAGAGGGACAGAGAGTTAGAAACATTGATGAGAGAGAAACATAGATCAGCTGCCTCCTGCATGCTCCCTACTGGGGATGTGCCCACACTAAGGTACATGCCCTTGACTGGAATCGAATCCTGACCCTTGAGTCGACAGGCTGACACTCTATCCACTGAGCCACACCAGTTAGGGCTGCTATCAGATTTTGATTAGTGATGTACTGAGCTAAATTTAGAGATAAGCTTTTTTTCTTTTATGTGAGCACAAAGAAACTGTTTAGCTATAATTTTGCCTTAAATACCCCTGTATATATTTTTTTAATTGTAGTGTAACAAATTATCAAAACAGCACCCATTTATTACTTCAGAGTTCTTTAAGCTTAACGGCTGGCCACAATTGAACTGGGTTCTCTTATAAAGCTGAAGTCAATGGATGGGCTATACTCTCACTTGGAGTCTTGACTAGGTAAGAACCCATTTCCAAGCTCATTCAAATTATTGACAAAATTCAGCTACTTGTGCATGTACCACTGAGGTCTCTGTCTTCTTTCTGGCCTTTGGCTAGTAGTTGCTCTCCTCTCCAATGAGTCACCTCTATGTCCAAGATACTTGGTCCTTCCCACACGTGGTAAATTGTGGCTACTACCTCACTTTTTTTTTTAAAGAGCTTGCCTGATTAGGTGAGGCCCACCCAGGATTATCTTCCTTTTGATTATGTTAACATCCTCTGATTACGTCTTAATTACATCTGTAAAAATTTTCACTCTTGTCTTCCATGTGACATAACCTAATCACAGGAGTGATGTCCATCATCTTCTAACTCCCCCCTGTCCCCCCATATTCAAATGGAAGAGATCATCATGAACATGACTGCAGGCAGGAATCTTAGGACCATCTTAGCATTCTGTCTGAAACAGCCCTCATCAAAAAGACTCTAATAACGAAGACAACACTAATATTGTTTTTGATGTTACTGCAGTTTTTTCACTGGAGTATAGATGACAATTACCTCAATTCCTCAGGGCATTGCAGGAGAATATAACCTGAACCTTTTCCTGACAACATTTAATTGTCATGATTGTAAACAATAACATTCCTAAAGACTGCCTGATTGCTGTAGATATTCTAAACGTCATCCTGGGATGGAGCCAGACCTGCAGGGAGTTGAGACACATGCAGCACACTGTTTGATGCCTCAAAGATTAGAATGTACTAATCTTGGTTTTCCTATTACCTCTGAGCCTATATTTAAACTTAGAATAAACATCTCTAAGTATCTCATCATCATATTTACGATATGGTTGATGCTCGCTAAATATTATGGTCTCGTTTTCACGGAAGAAATGTCCCTTAGGTATCAGTACAAGGATTAACTATATGTCTTCAGATAAATTGGCTTTTATTTCATGGCTGTTGATCATATAATGGATCAAGATTCCTGTTTTTTATCTTAGCTACTATGAACCACAAACAGAAATTTATAACATATCCCTAGGGAATATATAAGACATTTTGGGGATTAATTTTTATCCAAATTTCAATAGAATTTTCTTACCTGTATTTTGGTGTGTGTTTTTTACCTTAACCTTCTTCATTTATTTATTTTTTTAATTCTGTGGTTGCACATGCATCTTTATAAGTTGCCCCAAAGCCTTTGTGAAGACAAACCAAGATGGTAGCATAGGTAAACACCTAAACTGCTGCCTCCCACAACAATTTCAAAACTACAACTAAAAGACAAAATAGGCATCATCCAGAACCACAGGAAAGCTGGATGAGTGGAAATTCTACAACTAGAATGAAAGAGAAAAGAACATTGAGACTCAGAGGAGCTGCAAAAGGCTGAGGAAGGGAGATGCAAACTCAGAAAGGACTGGCGGCTGAGTGTGTGGATAGCTTTCTCAAGTGGGAGGGAGACAGAAGCTACCAACTGTGCTGAACTACAGTTCCAGGTGAAACTCTGGGAATCCTGACTCATTTGGGGAGAAACTGGACTTTCTGGCAGCAGGTGAAACTTGAGGGCAGCTTTTGTGCTTAGCTTGGATGGGGCAGAGTTTCAGGATGGAGCAGACAGCCTTGACTTCCCGTTAACCCTGCCCTATGAGGCCCCTGGGTCTCAGGGTCCCTCAATAATCTGCTCTGGCCTGAGAATCTGCTTCATCCAAGCTGAGCACAGAGGCTTTTGCAATTTTTCAAGTCTTGTCTCATAAGGGTGTCTCCAGCACAGAAGTTTTCCCAACATAGACACAGCTGATCCTCACAGCCAATTGGCCTGGAGGTCACTTCCCCCAGTGATACCAACAAAAATCAAGACTTAACTACAATGAGGCTGTGCTCACAGTCCACAAAGGGGTACACCAAGAGTGTCCACTTCAGGTAACTGGGGAGGCTGAGCCACTGGCCATATAGAACACCTACCACACAAAGCTACTCTACTAACTCAGGGAAGCACCAAAAATACAGAGACAACGAAACAGGCCACAAATGAAAGAAATGGAGAAAAACAAATGACTGGGTATAGAGTTCAAAACCATGGTTATAAGGTTTTTCAAGAATTTCCTAAAAAAGGCTGATAAATTTGAGGATATTAAAAAAGAACCAACTTGAAATTAAACATACACTGACTGAAATAAAAAATATTATACAGAGGCCTAATAGCAGACTAGAGGAATGCAAAAATCAAGTCAAAGATTTGAAATACAAAGATGCAAAAAACACTCCACTGGAAAAGCAAAAAGCAAAAAGAATCCCAAAATTTGAAAATAGTTTAAGGAGCCTCTGGGACAACCTCAAGCATACCAATGTCAGAATTATGGGGGTGCCAGAAGAAGAGAGATAGCAAGATACTGAAAACCTATTTGAAAAAATAATGACAGAAAACTTCCCCCACCTGGTGAAAGAAATAGACTTACAAGTCCAGGAAGCACACAGAACTCCAAATAAAAGGAATCCAAAGAAGACCACAACAAGACGCATCATAATTAAAATGCCAAAGGCAAAAGACAAAGAGAGAATGTTAAAAGCAGCAAGAGAAAAACAGTTAATTACCTACAAGGGAGTACCCATACAATTGTCAGCTGATTTCTCAACAGAATCTATGCAGACCAGACAGGAATAGCAAGGAATATTCAAAGTGATGACTAGTAGGAACCTACAACCAAGATTACTCTACCCAGCAAAGGTATCATTCAAATTGAAGGTCAGATAAAAGGCTTCACAGATAAGAAAAAGCTATAGGAGTTTATCAACACCAAACCAATATTATATGAAATACTGAAAGGTACTCTTTAAGAAGAGGAAGAAAAGAAAAAGGTAAAGATAAAAATTATGAACAACAAATACATATGTATCAACAAGTGAATCTGAAAATCAAGTGAATAAAAAATCTGATGAACAGAATAAACTGGTGAATATAATAGAATCAGGGGCATAGAAAGGGAGTGGACTCACAATTCTGGGGGGAAGGGAAGAGTTTGGAGGGTATGAGAAGAGACTGGATAAGAATAGTTCATCTATGGATGAGGACAGTGGGGAGGAGGTAAGGATAGAGGGTGGGGTGGAAACCAGGTGGAGAGGAGCTATGAGAGGAAAAAAGAGGAATAATTGTAATAATCTTTACAATAAAGATTTATTAAAATTTTTTAAAGAGCTTTTGTGAAATAAATCAGTTAATATTTATTGAGAGTTCTAAATTGAACAGTTTTAAGCAGGAACCTAAAACACATTCTTTAATTTTCCTTTCTCTCAAAAGAAGACCAACTGATGGATTTATAAAATAGTTAGGAAGGCCAAAACAGGTTTGGCTCAGTGGATAGAGCATTGGCCTGTGGACTAAAAGGTCCCAGGTTCGATTCTGGTTAAGGGCATGTACCTTGGTTGTGGGCACATCTCCAGTGGAGGGCATGCAGGAGGCAGCTGATCGATGTCTCTCTCTCATCGCTCTTTCTAACTTTTTATCCCTCTCCCTTTCTCTCTGTAAAAAAATCAATAAAATATATATATATTTTTTAAAAATAGTTAGGAAGGCACATAACATAAGTAGAAATGTGTTGAAGGTAATATAAAAATGAGCATATATAGTATCTATTGGAACATCCAACAATATTACACTTTATGGTATAAATGCTCCTTGCTTTATTTCAACCAGATAGAATATCATCGGGCTTTACCTGTGGTACAAGTTAAATAATATTCTTATTCATTCCCAAAACTACATCTTTCTCATCTTGTGCTCATCTGTTTTTGTTAAGTGTTGCTTCCACTGATAAAGCACACACCAACTATTTTGAAGAGTTTTCCAAAGAGTGCCTCATACTCAACCCAGACTGTCAACCACAGTCACCCTGTGACACGTATGTTCTTCTACTTCTGTCTTGGTTCCTATTCTTCACCAACTTCTGTTCATTGTCTCTTGAAGGAACGGCATTTATCCTTGTGAAGAATAGGGCAAATAACATTTCTTGTGAAACGTGGGATATCTACATAAACAATGCTTTCTTCCAGGCCTCCCATTCTGCCTATGATGGTTAATTTTATGTGTCAACCTGACAGAGTCACAGATATTTAGCTAAACATTATTTCTGGGTGCTTCTGGATGAGACTAGCATTTAAGTGGGTAGAGACTGAGTAAAGCTTTTGCCCTTTCCCATGTGGATGGGCACCATCCATTCTATTGAGAGCCTGCAGAGAACAAAGGGATAGTCATTAGGTTCTCTCTGCCTAGTGACTACACTGGATCATCGGTCTTCTCCTGGCCTTGAACTGGGACTTTGGTGAGAAGAATTGATGGTTTGAAGAATGGATGGTTTGAATACAGACGGGAACATTCTCAGGCCTTTGGCATCAGGCTAGAATTACATCACTGATTTTTCTGGGTCTCCACTTAAAGATGGCAGATCCTGGGATTTCTCAGCCTCCATAATCCTATGAATCAATCCCATGTAATAATTTATTATTATATGTCACATGTATATATACATACATCTCCCATTTTTGTTATCAAATTGCTTCTGAGTTCATAAAGAAGAAAGGAATAGCCTCTTTCTCAAACCCTGGGCCATGCCTTCTCACTTGGACAAGCCAGGACTAATTTTATTTAGAGACTACAATGAGGTCATGAAAGGATTACCAACACCAACCTCCATCAGCTTCTTACCTGTCTTCTTCTGGTTTTCGGGTTTTGGGTGTTATGTTTAAGTCATTGATCCATTTGAGTTAATTTTGTAAGTCATGTGCGATGGAGATCTAATTTCATCATTCTACATGTGTTTCTCCAGCTTTCCAAGCATAATTATTTATTTATTTTTAATATATTTTATTGATTTTTTTACAGAGAGGAAGGGAGAGAGATATAAAGTCAGAAATATCGATGTGGGAGAGACATCGATCAGCCACCTCCTGCACGCCCCATAGTGGAGATGTGCCTGCAAGCAAGGTACACGCCCCCGACTGGAATTGAACCTGGGACCTTTCAGTCCGCAAGCCGACGCTCTATCCACTGAGCCAAACCAGTCTCGGCCCAAGTATAATTATTTTGAAGAAACTATCTTTCCTCACTGGGTCTCCTTGCCCCCCTTGTTGAATATTAGTTGACTGTATATCCTGGGATTTAATTCTGGGCTCTCCTTTCTGTGCCATTGGTCTGTGTCTATTTTTGTGCCAGTGCCATACTGTTTTTATCAGCATGACTTTTAAGTGTGATACCTGCAGCTTTGATCTTTATTCTCAGGATTGTTTGGGATGTTTGGGATCTTTTGTGGTTCCACACAAATTTTAGGATTTAGAAAAAGATTTCTTGATTCATGTTTTCAAATGAATAATATAAAGTGTCAAAGAAAGGAATTGTACTGGTATATGGGTGAAACAACGTGTAACAAGGTAATAGAGAAACCTGTATCAATACGTAAGGGATGTTAAAAATATTTGATTGACTAAGGTCTAATCTGAGTGGACTTACTGAGAGTTAAGGGTTAAAGAAAATCAGGACCAGTTGATAGAAGCCTGGGTAATTTTTCTAGTTCTACTTTTAAACTTTCAAAAGTGTTGGGAAATTTTGAAAACAATATTATTTTTATTGAGTACTTCTAGAAAATGAGTGCAGAAAATGCCATAAAACCAAACACAAAAAAAAGGCGTTAAAACTTCTAATATGTTATAAGCCTTCCATTAGGGAATAATTACATGTTTCTAAGTATGGAAGGCACATGATTTAAAAGCACAAAAAATAAATGCCAAGTCTCTGCTTTGTGTGCATAGCAAAGGTCTTAGAGTTTATTTAGAGAATTAGCGATTCACCACTGTTGATTTCACCTTATAAAACGAATTGTTCATAATCTTATAAGAAATCCTTAGAGTTGCTTAAACTCTGTAGTTTGATATTTGTCAGCCCATCAGTCTTTTCAACAGTCCCACTTTTTTTTCAGTTTTCCCCCGACTTAATGTACATACTAGGATACTCTAAGCCACATTTTTCTTCCAATGTATTTGAATGACACAGTTAGTGATCAATAAGATTCTAAGTTGCAAGCAAAAGAAACCAACACTGAACATATTTTACAGAAAGTGGCTTCTGATAAAAGCATTGGATAGTTCACAGACACTCCAGGATGACCAAAGAGAGGCTACGCAGCCAGGAAAACTCAAAGAGAATGCTCTCGGCATGGACAGGAATTGGCCCTGCCCAAAACAGTGACATCAGACACTTGGCCCTGAGTGATACTGTTTGATTACTGTTGCCTATGGAGATAGGGACAGAATTTTCATCATTTCATCTACCGTCAACTTCAGAAACGAATTCTGTAACCTTTCTGCATTGGGGTGACACTCAGATTCAAAGCTGGGGCATCTCTGGCAGAGACTACAACATGTCTCCCTCCATTAAGGGTCCTCATAGCAGTTCGCTTCCCGGGGCTTACTGCTGGCTCCACATGCCAGCCAGAAACACTCTGTGAATCACTGGTTCCACGGGATCTTAAGGGCCACATGGCAGGAGTTTCATTCTCTGGACCGCACCCAAAACTAGCCTTTAGGGTCACAATGCAAACAAATTTGTTTGATGCCTATTAATCCAGGTGGGAAGGTTCTGGGTTTCTCTTTTGCATTTCCCATTATGATAACCCTCATTCTATGAATAAGAGTGGGGATTTTCCATCTGCTTAGCATATTCATTTTGTTTGAAAACCGGGGGAAAAACATAAATTAAGATGGGAGCTTCACATAGCCTAACATAAAATGGGCACGGGTGAAATTGCCACTCAGCTCCTGACTTCCGTGGGCCCCTTTATAGCAAATGCAATGCCAGCTACCTTGAACCTCATGTCCAAAACCTTGAAAGTCATGGATCATTGTCTTCCACAAAGGTAGTTATTCTGATAAATGGACATAGGTCCTTTCGGGAAAACATTAAGAGGGAGAGACAAAGTACATATTTATAATGTTAATAACAGAGTCCAAAGTCAAAATTATCTATCGACTTTTTGATCGAAGGAATTGGAATACGTGAAAAATTATTTGACGTGCCCTGATAGTGAATTTCTAACTAATTTAATTTCCACAAAGTAACATTGGAAGGTAATATAGTCATACATTAATGAGGTACCTCACTATAACAGGTCAATAGTCTGATATCAAGCACAGTATTCGAAAATGTTTCTCTCTGCAGAAGTTTCTGTGTTTCCTTACATGGGTAGCTGTATTTTAAGCTGTAGTGTTTGAGTTTGTATTTCTACATCAGTGTAAGATAAAAAGGGCCAGAGATGTTCAGAAACAAAATAGGTCATTCTAATAAAGTAGACCAGATGCTACATCCAGGGAACCCCAATTACAAATAGATGGGAAGATTAGTCTTGTTGAGCGACTTATTAGGCATCGATATCCAAAATATCAACTATACTTGGGAAAATTTCTTACAGTTTTTTTCAGAGGTACAGTAGGATTATTTGAAAATTTGTACTTTATTCTATGCTAAATTAAGTTTGTGTGTGTGTGTGTGTTTTTCCCATGTCAAGACTGACTCGATGCCATAGCACAAGTAATCATTTCCATAGGTTCTTAGTGGGTGAACATCTGGCCCATATTTGCTAATGTTGATCATGTTTATATGTTACCACCGGACTGGACCTGGCGTGCCAGGATAGCAATTTTGGTTATTTTGATGACTGCTACCACCAAATGGAATATGTGATACTTTAGCTCAATGGTTAACATCAAGTGAAATCATTGGAAACATCAGATGATAACCTGGTCCAGTCTGTGATGTTTGGAAATACTCATTAATGACAATGTTCTTGAGTCTATATTTCATAACAGCATACATGGTGTTTTCCATGAATAATGACACTCAAACACCTAAAGTGGTTTAGCCTAATAGAGTTATTGGAAGAATTTTCTCGCACTTGCTGGTAGATGTTCATTTAGCTATATAAAAACGATACCAAATTCCTCTAAATCGGTGGTTCTCAACCTGTGGGTTGCGACACCTTTGGGGGTCGAACGACCCTTTCACAGGGGCCGCCTAAGACTATTGGAAAACACCTATTTCCCATGGTCTTAGGAACCAACACACCGCTCCTCGGTGTAGCAAAATGTAGCAATGTGGTTTACTGTTGTCATATGAAGACTGTTACCCATGCTACACCATGATTCAAGACAAAATTTCATTTATTTGTAATTAGAAGTAAATATTTCACAGTATATAATTACATATTGTTTTTGTGATTAATCACTATGCTTTAATTATGTTCAATTTGTAACAATGAAAATACATCCTGCGTATCAGATATTTACATTACAGTTCATAACAGTAGCAAAATTACAGTTATGAAATAGCAACGGAAATCATTTTATGGTTGGGGGTCACCACCACATGAGGAGCTGTCTTAAAAGGTCCGGGCATTAAGAAGGTTGAGAACCACTGCTCTAAATACGCTGAACTTGATCATTAGCCTAAAAGAGATAAAATGACCCCCTGACAATTTGATCCAAATGTAACATTCTACTTTTATGAAGGATTAACCCTATCCTATCTAATAAAAGAGTAATATGCAAGTTGACCATCACTCCAACACACAAGATGACTGCCCCCATGTGGTCAAAGATGGCTGCCTCCATGTGGACACAAGATGTCCACAACAAGATGACAAGCAGAGGAGGACAGTTGGGAGGGACCAGGTATGCAAGGGAGGGCAGTTGGGAGGGACCAAGCCTACAAGGAAGGGTATTTGGGGACGATCAAGTCTGTAGGGGAGGACAGTTAGGGGTGACCAGGCCTGCAGGGAAGGGCAGTTAGGTAAACCAGGCATGCAGGGGAGGGAGGTTAGGGGTGACCAGGCCTTCAGGGTAGGGCAGTTAGCATTGAACATGCCTGCAGTGGAGGGCAGTTAGGGGCAATCAGGCTGGCAGGAGAGCAGTTAGGCATCAATCAGACTATCAGGGTAGTTGTTAGGGGGTGATCAGGCTGGCAGGCAGGTGAGCAGTTGGGAGGCAGCAGTCCTGGATTGTGAGAGGGATGTCCGACTGCCCATTTAAGCCCGATCCTATCTGTACATTACTTGAGATGTTCCAGATTGGAGAGCGTGCAGGCTAGGCTGAGGGACATCCCTTCCCCCATGCATAAATTTCATGCACTGGGCCTCTAGTGTAAAATGATTTCCTAGTATTTAAAGCATATCAGATAACAGGAAATTTTATTTCCTAAATGGGTACAGTATGCCAAAAATAATATAATATCTGGTATAAAGTCATGAGAATTACTAATGAAATATTGACTTTAAAAATTGTCTTAAAGGTAAGAGCTAGTATTTTCAAAATAATTGTGCATTTATTGTATGGAAAATGACACTGTATCTTAATACCACTGATTTTTCAGTCCCCAATTTCTGTAAAAAATCATCTTATGAAACATAAATTTTATAACAAAACTGAAATAATTTTGTGGGAAATCTTAAGCTGTTTAAAAGAAAATTAGTGTAAACTCACTCACAAAGGCAACAAATACTGGCAAGGAATAGCAAAAATAAAGTGTCCCGAATGGAACAAAGACAAAATTGAGTAAGTGACAAAAAAAGGGATATGAAGTGTAAATTCCAGCAATAAAATGTGAAGATATTGGAAAGAAATTAAAGGAAACTTAATATTAAAACTTAAAAAGAAAGACGAGCAAAATAAGATTAGAATTCATAGAACACAAAACCACAAGGAATGAAAAGAAGAAAACTGTGATGA
>PVJN01047261.1:0-16122 GCA_004026805.1 Lasiurus borealis
GAGACAGGTGAGGGCATGTACTGGGGGGTGGGGAGGACAATAGGGAAAAAATAAAAATAAAATAAATTTTTAAAAAAGAAACACCAATCAGAAAGGATATATGCACCCCTATGTTCATTACAGCACAATTCAACATAGCTATGATTTGGAAACAGCCAAACGCCCATTAGCAGTATGGTTTACTATGCTGCTATAAAAAAAGAAGGAATTCCTACCCTTTGCAGCAGTATAGATGGTCCTGGAGAGCATTATGTTAAGTGAAGTAAGCCAGTCAATGAAAGAACAATACCACATTATCTCACTCATTTATGGAAACTAAAGAACATTATAATCTGATGAGCAAAAAGATAGATTCAAAGGCAGTAAAGCACTGAACCAACTTTCAAATTACATTGCAAAGGCTCTGTAGTGTTGGGGATAAGGGAAAAGAGATCAACCAAAGCACTTGTATGCATGCATATAGGCACAAACAAGACACTGGGAGATCAGGCTGGGATTAGGGCATGCGACAACAGTTAGGAGAGGCTGGGGGAAGGTCAGTGGGGAAAAAAGAGGAGATATATGTACTACTATTGTTACAGAAGACTGCAAAAAAAACCAAAAAACAAAACACCAAGCCATTCTTAGAGAAAGGGAGTTATATTTTATTTAGGGCAGGGCCAGAGAAAAACGTGCCTTTCTGATCCCCCCATCCCCACCCACCCCGCTATGGAAGAAACCTTTTCTATTTATACTTTTCCTAGCTCTTTTGTTTCCCTAATTTGGAATGAAAGTTCATGCTGGGAGGGGGCCATGAGACCATATATCTCAAGGCTTGGCCTGGTGTCAGCACTGACTCTGTCTGGGGCATAGTCCACACCTCTCTGGAATGGGAGTAGTCTTATTTTCCTCATTATTTAAGCAAGAAAGCCTTTACAGAAGCCAAAATAGCAGGGTTAAAATTTCAAACAGCAGTTTTTATATAAGATGGATGCATCATTCCACATTGGTTTTATGTACATTAGTCAAATCATTGATTCTTTTGGGTCATTGTTGTGAGGGAGTTATATTGACCCATGAGGACTATAATGAATTCTCTGCTGAATAAAGTCATTGGACTTGTTTATAAGATAAGGGCCCTGAATGAGGGCCAGGACTAATCTTTAGAGTGTCTGAAGAGTCCTGGACTCTCTATATTGCATGGGCTGTCTTTTTTAAAAATATATTTTTATTGATTTTTTACAGAGAGGAAGGGAGAGGGATAGAAAGTCAGAAACATCAATGAGAGAGAGACATCAATCAGCTGCTTCCTACATGCCCCACACTGGAGATGTGCCCGCAACCAAGGTACATGCCCCGACCGGAATCAAACCTGGCACCTTTCAGTCTGCAGGCTGATGCTCTACACTGAGCCAAACCGGTTCTGGCAATTTGTTTTTTGTTTGTTTGTTTGTTTGTTTGCCTGGGTTGTCTTAAGCCAGGTGTAATGAAGCCAAGTAGGGATCCTGTCGACCTTGATTGATATGGGGGTGGTCCTTTCCAGGTAGGAGTCAATCCTTGTGTGGCAAATTTCTTTACCCAAACAGAGTCACTAGGTTAGAAGGATGGACCAGATCAGAAGTTGGTATAGGCAGAGTACTTTGGACATACTTCTGGGCTGCTTTCTGGGTGGACTGTACAGCCTGTTAGAACTTGAGTAAAGATTGGTTATATATTTCAGCTTTTCTAGGTTGTGTTTCCATGTAAGCTGGTGAGATTGGTATGTCAGGGTTTGGAAGAGTCACTAGAATCTGTAGGGGCCCCACTGGTTTAGCGGCAGTCTCCTGGGCTGCTGTATATGCAGCCTCATTCCCTCTTGCTTCTGGGGAGTCCCCTTGTCTCACATAGGTAGAGACAGAAAGACTTAATTACATCTGGTAGTGCTGGTTGGCCCATTGTCCTTGCTCTGCTTATATCTGTCTAAATGCTTAATATATTACTTCAAGGATCCTGGCTCTGAATTTTTTTTAGGGAAAATGGACTTTGGTGGGCTCTTCTAGCTACTTCCTGCTGAGGTGTGTCAGAAGTTTTTCTCAGAGCCAAGAGATTCTTGCTGTCTGTCAGAGGGACAATGAGGCCTAGGCACAGAAGGAGGTGCGTTTGTAACCTGGCAGAGACAAACTGTAACAAATGGTCTGGTGGAAGGGAAAGAAAACCTTTCAGTTTTAATAACTGCTATTGAAATAGATTTTTTCTTCTCAAAATTACCCCCATGTTTATCAAAAGAGCCAAATCAAGATTAATTTATCTATTGTGTTGAATTTGACCTGATTGTTTGAATAAACATAACAAGAATGGTAACTGACTACCTTTGCCAGAATTTCATAATTGAGTCTGAATGTTCCACATAGGTCCAGGAAGCCAAGCCATCCAGCTGCTGTCAGGCCTTCCTGTAGTATCTACTGAGTTAGGTGAAGTCGTCACTTCTAGTGGCTCTACCCGGGATTATGCACTAGGATTCAAGCCCCATCTCAGCCCTCCCATTTGTCATGGCTCAGAGAGTGTGGGGGTCCAGCAGGGATGCAGGGGCACCCTTATTGCTCTCCTTCTATTCTGACCAACCACCAGTGATGGTAGGGCATGGGCATGATGCTCCAGCACCAGCTATTTGCAGGACTACCAAACATGATACCAGATTTATCTAAGGCACTCTTATTGGCTTTAAGTCTTCAGAGTTCAGGCAGGGCTCTTTAAAACATGATATGCCAGTCAAAGTTTCTGCTTAATAAAACCACTATTGGAAACTGGTCTTATTGAATTTATGCAAAGAAACGTATTGCCATGATTTATTTATTAAGTATTGCCAAATTTCAGAGGAATTGTATAAAGAGAAAAATAAACTGACCTGATTTAAGATAAAATTTTCCTTGCCAGTACTTTTAATGGACTTTCCAAAATAATATTTTCTGCATATATTATAACAAGCAGTAACTGTTAGATTTCTTTTATCAGTCCCTCCCTAAGTACTTTGGCATAACTATTTACCTTCTGTTTAGGGAGGCAGAATGTAAATTATTTACTTTTCCTGGCTTACTGGCCTGTATGATTTGATTTCCTTTCAACATTTCTCTTTTCCTTCTTAATACATACACAACCTTTATAAATTTTATACTTCTAAATTAAGCTTTAAAACTTCTCTTTATGTCTTTTAAAAATGCAAAACCATGCCTCAGACCTTCTACTCAGTATTACTTATTCTTTGAAACCTCAAACCTTTAATATTCCTAAAAAGCAAACAGCCAGAATTTCTTAGATTAACATTCATGACTTAGACCTTCTGTGATAAAATTAAGAGTAGGTTGCCGAGACCGGTTTGGCTCAGCATCGGCCTGCAGACTGAAAGGTCCCAGGTTCGATTCTGGTCGGGGGCATGTACCTTGGTTGTGGGCACATCTCCACTGTGGGGATTGCAGGAGGCGGCTGATCGATGTCTCTCTCTCATCGATGTTTCTGACTTTCTATCTCTCTCCCTTCCTCTCTGTAAAAAATCAATAAAATATATTAAAAAAACAAAAAACAAATAAACTAAGAGTAGGTAAAAATTTTTAAAACTTAAACTAGTTGTAACATTAAAGATATTATATCTTAAAGTTTCTTTGCTGACTATTCCACCACCACCCAAGAAGTACCCAGTAACCTTGCCCTGCCAGATTTGGACAATGAGATTTTCTTTATGTGTATTAGCAGAGTTAAAAAGAAGAAAATGGGGCAGAGGAAGATCCACTGTGTTTTGCAAAAAGCCTTGAGACCATCATAGTTCAGATAAGTAAGAAACCAGGGATGCCAGCAGGTTGTAGCTAACAAAATTAACAAAAACCTATTTCTCCCTGCTCTCCCCACCAACGCCCCCCTTTCTGCATTAACCATTTACTCTGTCCTTAGCAAGTGAAATAAGGCAAGCAATCTGAGATCTTGTATCACTAGGCTTTTTACACTTAAGGAACAGCTGCTCTCCCTCCCAGATTTTCCTTCTTTACTCCAAGGCCCCAGAAGATCTCAAATCCTCCTCCACCTTTACCACTTCTGATATCTCCAACTATCCCTTTGTCCTCCAGCCTAGTGCTTCTCTATCTCAGCAGGCTGAGAGTGAATTCCACCGCCTCTACCCTTTCTCACACCTGCTCCGGAGCAGTTTTTGGCTCTCTTCCTCCTCCCCCAGAGACCCACTGTAAATCTATCAGGAAGGGCAGGCAGGTTGCAGTTCTCAGGACCACATGATTCTCTGTTTGCTAGCAGGGCTGAAAAAGGCAGCCCACAAAGCAGTTATTTATGACTAATCTTTTTTATTATTATTATTCATGACTAATCTTAACCCAACAAGCCTTTGTTTAAACTTCTCTGGATTGACAACCTTTCAATTAACCCTAGAATTCCAAAATTTTAAATTAACACAGCAAAATTATAAATCAAGGAAAAGCAATTAGAAGTTATTTACTGTCTTCTCCCTAATGCAGGGTTTGCACTATCTTTCACACCGACTCTAACACTTACAATTATACACCAGACAGTCTGAATTTTTGACTTCTACCAGATATTTACACAGTTTAAACAGTCCACCTGATTCCTGATTAATTGTCTGAGGAAGTCTTTGACTTCTGGGGAGGTGATCAAGCTCCCCCTTCCACTCACTCAGAGTGGGCCAGTTTGATAGGGCCCCTACCTTACCGGTTCTGTCAACAGATCCAGAAGTGTCTGTCCACTCTCTCCACATGCTGGCCGGATCCTAGGCTGAGGTCCAGGGGTGCCCAGAGTCCCCCAGTTCAATTCTGCCAAATAGCAGAGCAGTTCCTCCTGGAGCCTGTCCAGCTCCCTCAGACCCCAAACCCAGTACACTCACCAGAGGCCAAAAGGCCAGCATGTTTGGCCTTCTTCTTGGTAAGGGAACCATTATGTCAAAGAAGACTGGAAAACAAACAAACAAACAAAAAAACAAGCCATGCTTAGAGAAAGGGAATTACATTTTATTAAGGGCAAAGCCAGAGAAAAATCTGCCTTTCAAATCTAGGCCCCCTTTCCCCCACATGGGGGAAACCTTTTCTATTTATACTTTTCCTAGCTCTTTTGTTTCCCATATTTGGAATGAGATTTCTGGGCCTTCTGAGAAAGAAAGCCTACATGCTGGGAAGAGGCCAGCATGTATGAAACCATATCTCAGGCCTGGCTTGGTGTCAGCACTGACAACTCTGTCTGGGGCATAGTCCACGGCCTCTCTGGAATGGGAGTAGTCTTATTTTTCTTATTATGTAAGCAAGCAAGCAGTTACAGAAGCCAAAATATCAGGGTTAAAATTTCAAACAGCAGTTTTTATATAAGATGGATGCTTCACTATACGTAATACTTAAACAATAAAAAAAGATTAAATATGCAATGTTAAGTGCTCAATAAAAAAATAATGCAAGAAGAAATAAAAATAAAGATATAAGAAAAAAGGAAATACAGAAAAAAGATAAAAAAGAGATAAGAAAGTAATAACATAAAATAAAAAATGAAAATATGAAGTGTCCACCAAATTTTATTTCCCCATGGGCGTTGGTTTAAGATCCCACTCTTCTGTACTGTCTTCCATTTCTCAGTTTCCTGTTAGATTGTTGAAGTTTCAAGTGGTCCACTGCTCTTCTCTTTGTGGCTCTCTCCAGCAGGCAGGACCAATCTTCCCACTTGACCTATCTGCCCACTTTCAATCTTAATCTCTCAAGTGGTTGTTTCTGATAGGGCTTTAGTTGGGGAGGTTGCCATATTGATTTCTGTGACTGAATAGCTTCTCTTCAGGTTGGTCCCTGAGTATCCAGATTTTTTGAAATTTTTAATTTCTTAAATAGTTTTTTTTTATTTTAATTTCTTCATTGATTGAAGTATTACTATTTTTCCTCATCCCCCCGTTACCTTCCCAACCCCCCCACTCATGCCCTCACCCCCTTGTTGACTGTGTCCACTTGTTAGGCTTATATGCATGCAAACAAGTCCTTTGGTTGATCTCTGCCCCTTACCCCCACCCTCCCCTACCTTCCCTCTGAGGTTTGACAGTCTGAATGATGCTTCCCTGTTTCTGGATCTGCTTTTCTTCATCAGTTTATGTTGTTCAATATTTCCCATAGATGAGTGAGATCATGTGATATTATCTTCTTCTGACTGGCTTATTTCACGTAGCACAGTGGTTGACAAACAGTGGCTTGTGAGCCACATGCAGCTTGCGAGCCACGGTTTGCTGCTCTGTTGACTAATGTGTTTGCCAACCACTGTTGTAAGGCATTACCCTTACCCAGAAATTTTGACTTCAGGTTAAAGACATTAATACATTATTAAAATGTTTTTTAAGTGTTTTTCCTTAAGGCAGTGGTCAACAGAGAGGCAAACTGCGGCTCACAGCCACATGTGGCTTGTGAGCTGCAGTTTGCCAACTACTGACTTAGTATAATGCTCTCCAGTTCCATCCATCTTATTGCAAATAGTAGGAATTCCTTATTTTTAAGTGCAGCATAGTATTCCATTGTATAGATGTACCATAGTTTTCTAATCCACTCATCTGCTGATGTTGAATGTTCCGTTTCACTTATTTCCTTTCTTGGTGATTCCTCCTTTTCTTTCCTATGGGGATTGTTTCATTTTCTCCCCATTCTATCACCAGAAGGTTCAAATGTCGAGTTGTGGGGGCCTGGGTCGTATGTAGTGGGAGTTTTGCACTCCCCAAGTGTCACTGAAGAGCTCTGACACCAAGACGTATGGCTTCTCTGGGTTGGTGGTAGCCACACTCACCCAGGTCAGAGTCACAGGCGCTTAGTGTGGTCTCGTGTGTGCACCTATAATCAGGGACCCTGTCTGGACCATATTGAAATGGAGAACCTGCTGGTATGTGCCAAAAATCCAAGTCTACTAGTGCATCTCAAGGGTCAGAAACTGCATGTCTGTGCCAAGAATAGAGTATTAGAGTCTCTGTTGCTTAGTGCTACCTCACACTGAGAATCAGGGTCCCTGTGTGCACATGTGTCAATAATTGGAGTTGTTGGCTCTTAGTGTGAATGTATTGGGAATCAGGGATCCCTGGTGCATGCAGTGAGGAACAGTCTAGTCACTGGTGCTCATTACTGCCCCTTCCATGGAGATTCAAGGTCCCCAATCTGCTGGGGAGACTGGGTTGCACAGTTACTCTGTGTTGGCAGGAGGTCCACTTCTGGTCACGGAAAACAACCTCCCCAAGGTCATGTACCTAGGCTCAAATTTAGCATGGCCTCCCTGTGTGGGCGAGGGAAACAAACTCTTTGCGTTTGCATGTCTAGGTTCAAATTCAGTGCAGCCTCTCTGCTAGAGTGCAGGGTCTGGTCATGGGAAACAAACTCCCTGGGTTTGCACCCCTAGGCTCAAATTCACTGTCTCCCTATGTGGGTGCAGGATCTGGTCTCAGCAAACAATCTCCCCAAGGTCGTGCACCTATGCTCAAATTCAGCTCAGCTTCCCTGCCTGAGCACGGAGCCTAGTTGTTGGAAACAAATTCCATGAGATCATACATCCAGGTTCAAGTTCAGCACTGTCCCCCTGCCCTGTGTGGGTATGGGATCTGATTGTAAGAAACAATCTTCCCAGGGATGTGAAGCTAGGCTCAAATTCAGGACTGCCTCCCGGCCTGGGTGTGGAGATTAGTTATGGGAAACAAATTCCCCAAGTTCACAGGTCCAGGCTCAAATTCAGCACTTTCTCCCTGCCCTATGTGTGAGTGGGATCTGGTCACAGAAAACAATTTCTCTAAAGATGTGCTCTTAGGGTCAAATTCAGCACAGTCTTCCTGCCTGGGCAAGGAGCCTGGTCGTGGGAAACAAACCCGTGCCTGACACTAAGGCTCAAAGTCAGGTGGAGCTATGGCTGCTGTGTGTATGCAGAAAGCCATATTGTGTGGCCAAGGTCTGGCAGATCCTATGTAAGTGCCACCAGGGTGGCAGGGAAGGGGGATTGGCTTTGTGACTCACAGAAATCTGTGGCCAGGGTTCCTGGAGTCTTGGTCTCCATGGATCTGCAGCTGTGGTCACAGGTATTCTACCAGAGTGACTGTAGGGTCCCAGTTTGCTACTGAGACCAGACTGGGTGGTGGCAAGGCTAGAATCCTAGTCTCAAGCAATTCTGTTCTTCAGATGGTATGGTCTCTGTACTGGCAGTGTCCTCCCCAGAGTGATTGTGGTGGCAGCGGGGTTTTGCTGTCTAAGACTGCCTGGTTTAGCATCCTCTTGGAAATCCTGCAGGATCTAACTGTCCCTATTTCACTCACACACACACACCAACACATGTTCACACACACCTCTATCACTCCCTTACTCTCTCACACACTCTCCCTCTCTACCTTCTTGCCAGTGGTCATCTCGCCAAGCCCCCTCCCAGATTTTATTTTTGTATCCTTTGTAGCACTTATGTATTAGTGCCTGGAGACTGCAGGGAGGGGCTATCTCTTCAGGGGAAAATTGCTGCTCATGTCTCATGTGTAAGGTATATCTCTGTGTCAGACTACTGATCACCTCTTCCCAAACTGCTCTTCTCCATAGCCTCTCCCCAGAATCCACAAGTCTGCACCTCAGCCATGGGTAAATGTTCATATTTGAGAGATCCTATGAATTGGGTTTAGTGTACAAAAGCAAAGACCAAAGAGGGGAAAGAACTGCGCCACTGCATATCTCCTCTCCTCCTGGCACAGTGTGGCTTGGGCAGTTGTTCAGGCTGCCACCTCTGGGCTCAGCCTCTTGTGGCTGTGGGCTTAGATCTAGAATCACCTGCTGCCTGCAGCCCTGTGGATTGCCCTTCCCCAGTCAAATGTTATGCCTATCCCTAGGGACATAGCTTTGGTGTCGTGCAGCTTCCTTCTGATCCTCTGGGCTTGGAGGTCTTGTAATTCTTTCCAGTCCAGATCCCTGATTTTATTGTTCTAGAGGCATCCTCTGGCCTTCCTTGTTGCAAATTGTGTATTTTGCCAATTTGGGGTGGATTACTATTCCATTTAGTTGCTCCCTCTATCTGCTCTGAGACAAGGCTTGGGACACATCTGCCTATTCCACCACCATTTTGTCTCTCGGTTCCAGATTTCTTTAGTCATGTTCATTTCAGCCTATTAGAAATAGGGTAGAACAAGGCAGGAAATGGGAAAGGCTCAGAAGACAGTAAGGAAACCAAGGAATCTAAGGTGACTTTGATAGGAGAATGATACTGAGGACAGAAAGTCCAACTCTCCCCCTCCTCGAAAGTCCTTCACTTGAACTTGTTATTCCATTTATGTATGTATGTATTCCTTTACTTACTAACTAGAGACCTGGTGTACAAAATGTGTGCACCAGTGGGGCCAGCAGCCACTGTTTGGCCTGGACCGTGGGATTGGGCCAAAACCAGCCCTCTGACATCTCCCAAGGGGTCCTGGATTGTGAGAGGATGCAGGCCAGCCCAAAGACCCACTGGTGCAAGATCAGGGCTGGTGAGGAATACAGGAGGATAGCTGGCTGGGGAGGCACTGTGGGAGGGCTCTACGGTGTGTCTGGCCCATCTCCTCAGTGCTGATCAGCCGGACCATAGCAGCAAGCTCATCTATGGGTGGGAGCATCTGACCCCTAGTGCACATCATAGCAACTAGTCAAATGGTTGACTGTCTGCCCCATAGTGGTCAGTGCATGTCATAATGAGCAGTTGAGCAGCCTTAGCATATTACACTTTGATTGGTTGAACAGATGACTGTATTACAAGACACTTAGGATATTAGAATTTTATTATAGAGGATTATTTTTTCCCTTTAGGAAAATCTGATTTTATTATTTTATTTGAATTCTTCATTGTTGAAAATATTACATATGTCTCCTTTCCCCCCCCCAAGGAACTCTTTCTGCCCCCCAAGAGAGGCCCTAACTCCCCTGCTTTCTGTGTCCATTGATTATGCTTATACGCATGCATACAAGTCCTTAGGTCAATCTCTTACTCCCCCACCCTTCCATACTTCCCTGCCTTCCCTCTGAGGTTTTCTTTTCTTTCTTTTTTTCTTTTTTTAAATTGTGTTACATGTATACATATCTCCCCATTCCCCACAACCCAGGCATACTCCAACCCCCCAGTGTCTGTGTTTATTGGTTATGCTTATATGCATGCATACAAGTCCTTTGGTTGATCTCTTATCTACCCCACCTCTTCTTAAACTTCCTGCTGTAATTTGACAGTCTGTTTGATGATTTACTACTTCTGTGTCTATCCTTTTGTTCATCAGTTTATAATGTCCTTTATCATCCACAAATGAGTGAGATCATATGGTGTTTCTCCTTCATTGACTGGCTTATTTAACTAAGCATAAGGCTCTCCAGTTCCAACCAGGTTGCTGCAAATGGTAAGAATTCCTTCTTTTTAATGGCAGCATAGAGTTCCATTGTGTAGATGTACCATGGTTTTCTAATCCACTCATCTGCTAATGGGCACCTAGGCTGTTTCCAAATTGTAGCTATTGTAAATTGTGCTGCTATGAACATAGGCGTGCATAAATCTTTCTGATTGGTGATTGTAATTTCTTAGGATATATTCCTAAGAGTGGGATTGCTGGGTCAAATGGGAGATCCATTTTTAGTGTTTTGAAGAAACTCCATACTGTTCTCCACAGTGGCTGCACCAGTCTGCATTCCCACCAACAGTGCACAAGGGTTCCTTTTTCTCCCCATCCTTGCCAACATTTGTTATTTGTTGATTTATTGATGATTGCCATTCTGACAGGTGTAAGATGGTATCACATTGTCGTTTTGATTTGCATCTCTCTGATAATTAGTGACTTTGAACATGTTTTCATGCGTCTCTTGGCCTTCCTTCTGTCATCTTTCAAAAAGGTTCTATTTAGGTCCATTGACCATTTTTTTATTGGATCATTTATCTCCCTTTTATTAAGTTGTATAAGTTGGCTGTAGATGTTGGAGATTAAACATTTATCAGCGATAACATTTGCTTATATGTTCTCCCATACAGTAGTCTTTATTGTTGTTTTGTTAATGGTTTCTTTTGCTGTGCAAAAGCTTTTTCTTTTGATGTAGTCCCATTTGTTTATTTTCTCTTTAGCTTCCATTGCCTTTGGAGCAGTATCAGTGAAGAAGTTCTTTCGGCATATGTCTGAGATTGTGCTGCCTGTGGATTCCTCTAGTATTTTTATGGTTTCCGGTCTAATGTTTAAGCCCTGTATCCATTTTGAGTTTATTTTTGTATTTGGTGTAAGTTGGTGGTCCAGTTTCATTTTTTTGCATGTATCTGTCCAATTTTCCCAACACTATTTATTGAAGAGTCTGTCTTGGTTCCATTGTATGTTCATGCCTCCTTTGTCAAATATTAGTTGAGCATAGTGGTTTGGGTGGATATCTGGATTCTCTATTCTATTCCATTGGTCTATATGTCTGTTCTTGTGCCAGTACCAGGCTGTTTTGAGAACAGTTGCTTTGTAGTACAGCTTGAAACCTGGTATTGAGATCCCATCTACTTTATTCTTCTTTCTCGGAATTGCTGTGGCTATTCTTCGTCTTTTTTTGTTCTAGATTAATCTATGAAAAGTTCTTTCTAGGTCTGTGAAATATGTGGTTGGTATTTTAATGGGTAGTGCATTGAATCTATAGATTGCTTTGGGTAGTATGGACATTTTAATGATGTTGATTCCCCCAATCCATGAGCTCGGTATGCTCTTCCATCTGTTTACATCTTCCTTTATATCTTTTTTCAGTGTCCTGTAGTTTTCTACGTATAGGTCTTTTTCCTCCTTAGGTTTATTCCTAGGTATCATTTTTTTTTTTTTTTGGTGAGATGGTAAATGGGATTGCTTTTTTATCTCTCTTTCTGTAATTTCACTATTAGTGTATAGAAATGCCACAGATTTCTTGGCATTCATTTTGTATCCTGCTACATTGTCGAATTCATTTATTAAGTCAATTAGTTTTGGGATGCAGTCTTTTGGTTTTTTATGTACAGTATCATGTCATCTGCAAATAAGGACAGTTTTACTTCTTCTCGAATTCGGATGCCTTTTATTTCTTCTTGTCTAATTGCAATGGCTAATACTTCCAGTACTATGTCTAACAGGAGAGCTGAGAGTGGGCATCCCTGTCATGTTCCTGTTCTTAGGGGAAATGGTTTTAGTTTTTGCCCATTGAGTATGATGTTAGCTGTGGTTTTATCATATACAGATTTTATGATGTTGAGGTATGATCCTTTTATTCCCACCTTGCTGAGAGTTTTTATCAAGAAAGGGTGTTGGATTTTGTCAAATGCTTTTTCTGCATCAATTGATATGACTATGTGATTTTTATCTCTCAATTTGTTTATGTGATGTATCACGTTTATTTATTTGTGGATATTGTACCATCCCTGCATTCCTGGGATGAATCCTACTTGGTCATGGTGTATGATCTTTCTGATGTACTGCTGGTTCCGATTTGCTAGAATTTTGTTGAGGATTTTGGCATCTGTGTTCATGAGGGATATTGGCCTATAATTCTCTTTCATTATGTTGTCTTTATCTGGTTTTGGTATTAGGGTGATGCTGGCTTCATAGAAGGAGTTTGGAAGTGTTCCTTCTTCTTGAATATTTTGGAATAGTCTGAGGAGGATAGGTTTTAATTTTTCCTTGAATGTTTGGTAAAACTCTCCTATGTAGCCATCTGGTCCCAGCTTTTGTCTGCTGGAAGCTTTTTTTGTTTTGTTTTGTTTTAGTTTCTGTTTTGAGAAATGTAACACTTTCAATAGATGAAATAAATACTCCAGTACATGCAAGGTACAAACTTGATATTGGAGAGGGGAGGCGGGGGGCGAGGGGGAGAAATCACTCTATAGTGTAAATCAGGAAATAAAAAACACACTCACAGTAGCTCTTCTCCTTGCCTCACCCCGTTTGGAAATCACATGGCAAGTTCAGACTCCCTTCTACAACACATATATGCCTCATCCAACTGAAAAAAAAACAACATACAAAAAAGGTAGCTACAGCCATGTCTATAAATTGAGGTACCCTTTCTTTGCCTCAGGAAAAAAAAAATAACCCATCACTTCCTTCCTGCTCAATGAATTAATGAATAAAAAAGTTTGGGTGAGGGATTCCCCCGGAGGAGTTGGGGGTGCGGCTGGGGAACCCTGCCCCAGCAGTTAGCATCCTCCCATCTCCAGGTTCCTGCAGCCTGTGGGCTGCTGGGATCGGAGTGGGGGACTCCCGCCCTCACCCCTGCGTGCTTGTGAATATAAATGGGGTGCATGGCCTTGCTTTCTGGAAGATTTCTCCGGAGCAGTCGTTATCAACCTTTCTACCTTTCTAATGCCGCAACCCTTTAATACAGTTCCTCATGTTGTGGTGACCCCCAACCATACTTCATAACTGTAATTTTGCTATTGTTATGAATTATAATGTAAATATCTGTGTTTTCCGATGGTCTTAGGCGACCCCTGTGAAAGTTTTGTTGGACCCCCAAAGAGGTCGCGACCCACAGGTTGAGAACCACTTCTCTGGAGCATCTAACATGGGGGGAGGGGAGTAGGGGCGTGTGGGATCTTCATCTACGATTTCTTTGGTATAAATTTAAAGTGGCAAACAATAAGCATCTTACTTTATTCCGGGGTGGGGACGGGGGAGGAGGAAGGGGTGCTAATTCACAGAATTGGAATTCACTGGTGGTAAAGTCCTGGGTGAAGACCTCTCCCTTAAAGCCTGAGATAGCAGGGTGCAGCCTTCAGACATGGCCCAGGCCTCAGCCTCTCCCTGTGGTCCGACATCTTGGCGCCCCCTTCCGGGTGCTGTGCCAGATCCCTGAGGTACTGGGTCAGGAGCACGCAGGCGGACACCACGCTCATGGCGCAGCCCTAGATGGCCGTCTGCACTGCCTTGCCCTCGGAGCTCAGGGCGGCCCTGCGACCCAGGAACTACGGTTCTGTGGCGAAGCCCACCAGCGAGCTCACTGCCTGCGCTAGCGGCCCACTGAACAGGGCGCACCGGCTGCGCGCCAGCTCCCTGGGCGCTGCCTTGACCTCAGGCACGCAGGCTAGCAGCGCCAACGCGCTGGTGCTCATGCACTTGACCCCCAGCTTGAACTGCTCCAGCGCGAAGCGGTCCTGGGACTTGTCGCTGGCCAGGGCGCACGCGTGCCTCTCTCAGGAACTTCAGGTTGCGCGACAGGCCCTGCGACACCTCCAGCAGCAGCTTTGGGGTCATGTCGGCCAGCGTCATGGCACGCAGCGTGGCGCAGCCCTGCTCCACCTCATGGCGGCAGCGAGTCACCCGGTAGCGGTCCACTAGCCCCAGCTGCGCGGGCTGGGGGCCCGGCGTGGCCCTGGCCGCCAGGTAGGCCGCGTGAGCCGAGCATTCGGTCAGCGACACCACCAGGTCGCCCAGCTCCAGCAGGCTGTCCCCCGCCTCGCCGAAGCGCCCCATGTTCAGCTGTCTCTGCACGTCGTGCGTCAGGATGGAGAGTCCCTTGGTGCGCAAGATGATGGTGTCCCGGCACTGCTCGAAGGACTCGGCGCCGGCACCCGAGGAGGAGGCCGCGCCCTCAAAGAGCACACGCCTGGCCTCGCTGGACAGCAGGAGCAGGTCAGCTGCATCTTGCCCTTGCACTGGTCGCACACGGCCACCAGCCTTTTCTGAGGCCGACGACGGCGTTCTCAGGAGCCGGAGCTTGACTCGCCGGCGGGCTTTCCCACGCTGCCGCTAGCCATCGCGCCCGGGGGCATTGGCATGCCCCTAGGGAGCCTGCTACCGCCGCCACTGCCACTGTGGCCGTCTGCGCAGCTGTCGAGACTCAGCTGGCCGCTGTGCCTTCCTCGCACCATCATGCCATCCACCGCCGCGGGCGGAGGGCGCGGGGCGGTGGCGGTGTCGGCGCGGGGCGGGCCCACGGGCCAGGGAACGCAGGAGGCACTTCCAGGCCCGGGAGAGAGTTGCGGCGCTGGGCCTCTGGCCTCCGGGAGGGCTTGCAGGAACCATGAACCGCGGTGGGCAAACTCACGGTGCGCGCTCCTCGTTACCGGGCTGCCAGGAAAGTCCCTTCTTCGGAGCCGCCGCCGACCCTACCATCTTACTGGGCATGGCCCGGCCCAGCAGCTGGAGCGGGAGGACGGGAGGAGAAGCTGGGAGTTGTCTTCCTTCCTTCCTTCCTTCCTTCCTTCCTTCCTTCCTTCCTTCCTTCCTTCCTTCCTTCCTTCCTTCCTTCCTTCCTCTTTTCCTCCCTTCCTTCCTCCCTTCCTCCCTTCCTCCCTCCCTCCCTCCCTCCCTCCCCTCCCTCTCTTTCTTTGAAATCAAAATCCCTTCTTCAGGAGGAGCGCGCGAGGCGGTGGATGGGCTCTGCTGTCAGCCTCCTTGGCTCCGCGGTGCACGTGGGATTCAGGAGCTGGGACCCCGCCAGGCGGCGGCACTTCCCCCCAACGGTGGCCAGGTCTGGTGCTCAGGGGACGCGCAGCCTCCCCAGCGCATCTCCTGTCCCCAGCTCTCGGGAAGCGGCCTGGCTGGCCAGTGCTGGAGCGGCTGCGAGGAGTCAGTCTCAGTGGGGGGGAGCTGCACGGATTGCACAGAGGCCGCCCGCCCCTCTGCCCGCCCGCCCCGCCCGGCTGCCCTTTCCCGCCTCGACAGTTACATTGCGCGGCCCGCAGCTGTCTGTGGGCTCTAGGCCATGCCAGGCTCCTCCTCCTCACCGTGGGCATCGGATGACCTGTGCTCGTGTCACTGGCGGCTGGGCCAACTCAGAAGGTCCCCCAGGTGCCGAGGCCACTAGCCCAGGCTCCGGCTTCTGCCATGTTTGCCAACCTCCAACTTCTGAGCTAGCCTGAGAAACAGAAAGGAAAGGCGGGGGCCAAATGGAACAGGGAGACTTCGCCTCCGCCAGGCTCTGCACCTGGGACAGCTGCCATGGGTGCGCTGCCCGCCAGCTGCACCGAGGCACTCCTCGCTGGAAGCTTTTTGATTACTGCTTCAATTTCTTCCATAGTTATTGGCCTATTGAGATGTTTAGATGCTTCCTGATTGAGTTTTGGAAGGTTATATTTTTCTAGGAATATGTCCATTTTTTGCAGGTTGTTCAATTTGTTGGAATAGAGTTGTTCATAGTTTTTTTTTTTTTTTTTTTTTTTTTTTTTTTTTTTTTTTTTTATTTT
>PVJN01047262.1:0-16130 GCA_004026805.1 Lasiurus borealis
CCCAACTGCCCCCCCTGCTGGACTGCTAACCCCCACTGGCCTACTTGCCCTAAACTGCCCCCTGATGGCCTGCTCATTCCAGACTTCCCCTTCATGCTCCTGATCACCTCCAACTGACCCCACTAATGGCCTGCTCATCTCTAACTGGGCCCCCCGCTGATCTGCTTATCCCCAACAACCCTGCCCCCGACCAGCCTGATCACCTCCAACTGCCCTCCCCTCTTGGCCTCTAACTTTTACCTCAGCCCCAACACCATGGCTTTGTCCAGAAGAATGTCTGGAAGGTCTCACAGTCTAATTAGCATATTACCTTTTTATTAGTATAGAGGCCTGATGCACCAATGGGGGCCTGCTGGTTTGCCTTGAAGGGTGTCCTGGATCAGAGTGGGGGTTCCCTTGGGGTGTGAGGCAGCCTTGGAGGAGGGGCCTGTGGTGGTTTGCAGTCTGGCCACTGGGGTCATGGCCAGCCTGGATGAGGGGCTGATGGCTGTTTGCAGGTTGGCCATGCCCCCCAGTGATCCAAGCTCCCAGCCCCTCCTTTTTTTTTTCAGTACCTCCTTGAGTGGAGGCCAGGGCCAGCTGGAAGCAGGTATCTGGGATTTATTTATCTTCTATATTTGAAAATTTATAGTCTTTAGTAGAGGCCAGAGCCAGCCAAGGAGGGCGGGAAGCTTGGCTTCCTCCATCACCAGGGGACAACCCAAGCCTCTTGCTCAGTCCAGCTCTGTGGCTGCTGCCATCTTAGTTGGGTTAATTTGCATACTCACTCTGATTGGCTGGTGGGTATAGTGGAGCTATGGTCAATTTGCATGTTTCTCTTTTATTAGATAGGATATAAAAGCCTAAGTGATCATAGAAACTGAATGAACGACCAAACAGGCTGTGTGGGGGAAGTAGGCTGGCAGGGGGGTTAGTGAAGGGCAAATGACTGAGCAGCAGGCTGCATGGGATGACCAGGCCTGCAGGTGGGGGGCAGTTGGGATTACCAGGCCGGCAGGGGGGGCAGCGAGGGTGACCAGGTCAGAGGGGGGGACAGTTGGGGCTGACCAGATGGCAGGGGGGTGGCAGTAAGGGGCAACCAGGCTGGCAGGGGGGCAGTTAGGGCCCTCCTGTGCACAAATTTTATGCACCGGGAAAGTATACATATAATAGCTAAAAGGTGGAAAGAACTGAAACATCCATTGACAGATGACTGGATAACAAAAATGTGGTATAGACACAGGATGCACAATCATATCATACACATTTCTAATCTCTATGACTTTTCTTGATTTTCTTTGCCTTCTCACACTCGGTAGTTACCTTAAAACTACCACCACCATGAAATTGTTGAATATAAATGATAGGAGTGAACATCTTTGCTTTGTTCCTGATTTTAGGGGCAAATATCCAGTGTTTCACAAATACAGTGGTACCTCAAGATACGAGTGCCCTAACATACGAGATTTTTGAGATAGGAGCCGTTGAGCAAGCGATTTTTGCTTTGAAATATGAGCAACAGTTGAGATACGAGTAATTGTGTGGATTGGCCGGCTGTAGTGACCCACCAGTTTACCGGGACTCGAGCGTCTCATAGTTTCCCACGCCTCAAGGTTATGGAAGGAATTAATCTCATATCTCGAGGTACCACTATAATACAATTTTAGCTATAGAATTTTTCATAGAGACCCTTTATCAGTTTAAGGAAGTTCCTTAAAAAAAACTTCTTAGTTTACAGAATATTTTTATAATGAATAGGTATTGAAATTTATCAAGGGATTTTCCAGCACATATTAAAATGAAACTATGATTTACAGCAATGGAACTGGCAGAAATACTTTGACATGCCTAAATCATTGCAACTTAGACGGGTAGAGTAGGAAATAAGGAATAAAAAAAGATGGGGAAAGTCTGGCCAGTGTGACTTAGTGACCCATGAACCAGGAGGTCGGTCATGGTTTGATTCACGGTTAGGGCACATGCCAGGATTGTGGGCTCAATCCCCAGTGCCAGAGGCAGCCAATCAATGACTCACTCTCCTCATCTCTCTCTTTCTCTCTCTCCCTCCCTCCCTCCCTCCCTCTCTCTTTCCCCCTTCCTCTCTGAAATCAATATATATATTTAAAATGGGGAAAAATAGGAACTAGGAAGGAACATGCTAGAGAGGGCACCGAATGTCAATCAAGAAAGTGAAAGAATTTGAAGGACAGGAAAATGACAAAGTTTAAGTTAGGAAACTTGGAGACAGAACTCAAAGTAGGTGTATAGATGTACTTATTTCTATAAATGAAGATTTAGAAATATGAAAGGAAGAAGAAACTAACTCTGCTTGTAGACACTTTAGAGTTACGGAATCATAGAATTTGAAAATACTTTAACTAATTTATTGACCTATTATATGTTTGAAAGTTTTGTATAACATATCAGACCAGAGAACATTTATTAAATATGAATACCATTAGTGATGGAAATTCCCTTTTCATATTAAATATGCATATTGCTTCTATTTATTAGGAATTATTCTACTCTTTGACACCAAGTAGAACACTGGCTAGCCTAATACAGAGCTTCTCTGAGAATACTTAAAGATATAAAATCAATAGCACTTTGGTATGTAGGGGAGCGATGATAGAAAACAGTAAAAGTTGACTCATTTTGTTCTTTGGTAGGATAGTCATTGATGCAATTTCCAAAATATGTGCTACTCTTTCCAGGTACGTGTGGAGTTTTTATTTCCTCAAAACTGAACTTGTAACTGTACATGTGAGTTGCTTTAGGTGAGGATATGTAAGGAAACCATCATGTGTCACTTTCAGGCTGAATCACCATCCTCTCTCTGTCCCTGTATCATGGCCTCAGCCCAAGAATGGGGACAGCCTCTAACTATCTCATATAATGGAAACAATAAATACATCTTGATAATATAAGCACTAATAATTTTTGACTGCAGAATAATCTCCATAATATCATCAATCTTGAGTACTACAGTACCTAGAAATGTGGTAGTGCCATAAGAAACCTTAGAGATTGGGAAGTGTGTGGTGAGGAAACTGTAATAAGACACTGTAAGAATGATGATCTATGTTATGCAGCACCTAATTTGATAAAATTGTTGACAGAGATCATCTGGAAAACAAAATATATACCATGTAAATTTATAAATCAAGAAATAAAGATTAAAAACGAATGTGTGTGTGTGTGTGTGTGTTGGTTGTTCAATGCTAGCTTTGATAAAGTACTAAAAGAAAGAGATTGGATCTCAAAAGGATTGGCTGGTTTGCAACCGGGAATAAAAGGAGAGAGTAAGAGTGAGAGTCAGAAAGTTAGGGATTTGTAGGATTAGAAACAGCCACTGCTTTTTAACACTAATTGGTAAAATATATATCTGAGAAGGTATTTCAGAGACAAAGGCCAATTAAAACCCAGTCTTGAGACAGAAATCAAATCAAGGGTATTCCCACCATATCCACTATTGAAATCTCCAGACAAATTAAGATCTTTCAAAGAAAAGACCCAATTAAGGTTTTGACATCCAGTAAATCCTTTCAATTGGACAACACAGATCAAGAAAAGAGCATAAAGTTATAGCTCACCTGCTGGAACTTGAAAGTTCAAGAAATAAGCTATTAAGTTGAAAAAGGAAGACATGGAGAGGAGAAAGTCAAGAAATATAACAAATCTAATAAGCAAGTAGGGAAATATGTCTATGTATTTTAGAGTATGGAACTTACTAGAATTAAATACATAATAAGCCTACTAAGTTTCTTATGAGAATGTTACTTCAAAAGAAACACAAAACTTTAAGACTGTTTATGACTCAGAGTGACCCTCGAGGAGAGATATTGTCCTGTGCTTATTTCAGATGTACCCAAGAAAGATAACAGAAAATACCTTCAAAGTTCCTAGCTGGAAAGCATGGAGAACAATAAACTGAGCATAGCTTCTCATTAGCATAATCAAGGCCTACTCAAAGGACATTCTACTCCACTCAATCCCCCTCCAGCTTCCATCCTTAGATCCTTCCCCAGTAAACATAAGAACTACTGGTGTGGGCCATATCACTGAGTCATTTATTTTATTAATTCATAGGCCATCATTGGATTAAGAGCGGCTCTATGTGGATGTGACATCAAGATTCTCACACATAACTCAGAAATTCTGAAATTTTAAGCAAATGTATGGTAGGATGGAAATTTTGGATTTTATTCTCTGGAGAAGTGTTAAGAAGTGTGTGCATTTTTTATGCAAAAGAAATAACCAAATATTTGGTAACCATCAGTGAGAGTCATTAATGCTCTTCACTAATATTTCCTGTTCTCTTTCCAGATATTGGCTGAAACCATGTGAATTTTTTGAGCTGAAGAAATGTGAGTGGAAGTGATGTGGCCCTCTCTGAAGCAGGAGGTTTTCTATTTCCTTTGCTTGTTTTTTGTTTGTTGATTGGTTAGTTTGTTTTTTGTTAATCCTCACCCGAGGAAATATTTTCCACTGATTTTTAGAGAGTGGAAGAGAGGAAGAGAGTGGGGAGGGTGGGTAAGGAGAAAAAGATAGAGAGAGAATGTAGGAGAGATAGTACACTGATTGTTTGCCTCCTGCACCTGCCCCAACTGGAACCCAAGATCAAACTTGCAACCCAGGAACATACATTTGACCTGGAATTAAACCTGAGACTCTTTGGTGCGAGGGCCAGTGCTCTAACCACTGAGAAACATCAACTAGGGTAAAAGCAGAAGTTTAGGAAGATTTTAAAAAGTAGGAGACATGGGGAAGAGGATACAAATTTCCAGTTAGAAAATGAACAAGTTCTCAGGATCCTTGGGATCTAATGCACAGAATTGTGATGCTGGTTAACAATAATGTATTTTATACTTGAAAGTTGTTAAAAGAGCATAGAACAAAAGAGATCTTAAATGTTCTCACCACAAAAAAAAGAAAAGAAATGGTAATTATGTGATGTGAAAGAGAATGTTACCTTACCTAATGCTAAGGTGTTACTCATTTTGCAGTATACAAATATATCAAATCAACACGCTGTACACTATAAACTTACACAATGTTATATGTCAATTATATGTCAAGGAAGCTGGGAAAACATTAAAATTTTAAAACATTAACCTTTTTTAAAAGGTAGATTCACAAAGCTCTGTCTTAAACTTTGCCGAAACAACCCTAATGTTTGAGGCATTGGCTACTACATCAGAATTGGGTCTGAGTTGGTTGAGCCAATGTGGAACAGAGCCCCCAGCCACTTCACCATGAACCCCATGCATGGTACAGGAGTGAGAAATCATTTATTTTTTGTTATTTACATCATTCAAATTTAGAGCTTGGTTTTTTTTCTGCAGAATAATCTACCCACACCATTAATTAATTTTAGTAAAGCATTAATCATATTTTTTAATCTCCTTTAAAGACAGTGGTGGAGAGAAACCAAGATGGTAGCAGAGGTAAACACCTAAATTGCTGCCTTGCACAAAATTTCAAAAGTACAACTAAAAGACAAAATGGACATCATCCAGAACCAGAGGAAGTCTGGCTGAGTGGAAATTCTACAACTAGAAGGAAAGAGAAAAGCACACTGAGACTCAGAGGAACTGCAAGAGGCAGAGGTATTAAGGCATTCACTCAGAGAGTACTGGCAACTGAGTGTGAAGCTGGATTTCTCAAGTGGGAGAGAGACAAAAGCTTCTGACTGTGCTGAACTCCAGTTTCAGAGGAGACTCTGGGGACCCAGACTCATTCCGGGAGAAACTGGACTGTCTGGAAGCGGGCAGAACTCAAGGGCGGCTTTCTGTCAGAGGTGCTTGCAATGATTACCATGGGACATTGAGACACAGGGGCCTATTATGGCAGGACTGACGGGAAACCAATGCTGTCTGCTCAGCCCTGAGACTCCTCCCCATCTAAGCTAAGCACAGAGGCTTTGCAAGTCTTGTCTCATAAGGGTGGTTCCAGCACAGAACTTCTACCAGCATAGACACAGTTGATCCTCACAGCCAATTGGCATGGAGGTCAATTTCTCCCAGTGATGCCAACAACAATCAAGGCTTGACTACAAGACTGTGCACACAGCCTAGAAAGGGGTGCACCAAGAGTGTCCACCTCAGGGAACTGGGGAGGCTGAACCACTGTGCCCTATAGGAGACATAGCACACAAAGCCACTCTATCAACTCAGGGAAGCAGCCAAAATGTGGAGAAAAAGAAATAGGTCACAGCCGAGACCGGGTTGGCTCAGTGGATAGAGCGTCAGCTTGCAGACTGAAGGGTCCCAGGTTCGATTCCAGTTGGGGACATGTACCTTGCTTACGGGCACATCTCCACAGTGGGGTGTGCAGGAGGTGGCTGATCGATGTCTCTCTCTCATCGATGTTTCTGACTTTCTGTCTCTCTCTAAATGGGCAGTCAGACATCCCTCGACAGGTCTCAGATTGGAGAGGGTGCAGGCTGGGCTGAAGGACACACCTCTTCCCGCATGCACGAATTTCGTGCACCGGGCCTCTAGTACAATAAAAATTAATAATAAAAGAAAAACTTTTGCATATTCACAACTGTAAACCTACTTTTGCCCCACCCTATGTATGAATCCAGAATTATCTCTGATGTTTGTGTTCCTTCTTGAAATTACTAAAATACTTTAAAAAAAGATATATCTTTATTATTTTAGAGAGGAAGGGAGAGGGAGAGAGAGATAGAAACATCAATGATGAGAGCAAATCATTGATCAGCTGCCTCCTACATGTCCCCTATGAGGGATCGAGCCTGCTCCTGAGGCATTTGCCTTTGACTGCAATTGACCCTGTGACTCTTCAGTCCATAGGCTGACACTCTACCCACTGAGCCAAACCGGTGAGGGCACTAAAATACTTTCTAAATATTTACTTTGATTAATATGATTTACTTCCCAGATTCAGGCTAATTTAAAAAATCTTAAAATATGCCTAGTCTAATAAAATAACATGTATAGAATTAGATGTTTCTTATACTCACTAGAGGAAGTAGTATCTGAAGATCAAGAGTTCACACTGTTAAAATTATTTTTTATGTTATATAGACAAGTAACAAAATGGCAAAACTCATTGTTTTAATTGGCGAAGGCTTAGGATGATATTGAAAATAATGTTAAATTCTGATGGCAGCAGCTAAGATTTGTTTATTAATTTCTAAAAAGAGGATATATATGTTTTTTCTATGCATGACCTATGATCTCAGTTGTCCAGTTATACATAGGTTCTATTATATACATAGGTATGTATAGAAAAGGAAGAGTGATGCTACACAAGTCTATGGAGTACAAAACTTAACTTTGGAAAACAAAGGTTGAGAATTAGTTAACTGGGTAATGAGGCAGGTAGCAAAGAGCAATCTCTTTAGGTAGAAAGGATTATGGTTCAAAGCTAGAAAAATTTTATTATAGAGAGATGATGGGTAGAGGATGGGAGATCATGGAGAGTAGTAATAATAGACAGTGATGTAGAGCCTCTAGATCAGTGGTCGGCAAACCGCAGCTCACGAGCCGTGGTTTTCCGCTCTGTTGACTAATGAGTTTTCCGACCACTGTCATATACTACCTTTTACCTCTTTGCACACAATATGCCACAATTGCCTAATCCTCACAGCTTCCAACTACACGGTAACATTTAGTCTAGTCCAGTGGTCGGCAAACTCATTAGTCAACAGAGTGGCAAACTGCGGCTCACGAGCTGCATGTGGCTGGCTAGCCGTGGTTTGCGGACCACTGCTCTAGATCAATTTAAGGAGTTTTAGGTTCATCCTTATAAAAATAGTAAGGCATTAAAGGATTTAAGTGAGGAAATAAAATAATTAGATTTGGATTTTTTTGTTTTGTTTTTATTTTTTGTTGCTGTTTCATCCTCACCTGAGGATAATTTCCACTAATTTTTAGAGAGAGGATGTGAACGCCACATCCCTTTGCAGCTAGGGTTCAAGGTCTGGAGAAGGGGCTGCATACAGATGAATATACTAGACAAGAAATACAAATTTAGAAGTCATGGGGAGCCAGGCGGAGACCTTTCTCTTTAGCAGAGAGGCTCTCTGAATCCTTAGACCTATTAGCATTTATTTACTAGAATACACACTTGCCCTTTAGCAAAGCAAACAGGCATATTAAAGGTAAGGTTTGGTAAACAATAAAAGAATGATCAGGTTAGACCAGTGGTCAGCAAACATTAGTCAACAGAGCCAAATATCAACGGTGCAACGATTGAAATTTCTTTTGAGAGCCAACTTTTTTCAACTTAAACTTTTTTTTTTAACGCCAGTTCTTCAAAATAGACTTGCCCAGGCCGTGGTATTTTGTGGAAGAGCCACATTCAAGGGGCCAAAGAGCCGCATGTGGCTCGAGAACCGCAGTTTGGCAACCATGGGGTTAGGGAATTGCCTTCAGCCATTTGTCCAACAGTAATAATATGCTGACTTTAAGCCTTTGCTGAATATCAAAGTCCATTAGCCTTCCTGTGCACTTCTCGCATAATTATGCTAACTACTTGTTGGCCTGAGCCTCCAATAAGAGGGAAAGACAGAGAAATATCCATATGAGAGGCACATGGATTGGTTGCCTCCACCAGGGCCCGGGATGGGGAAGAGCCTGCAACCTAGGTACCTGCCCTTGACAGGAATCAAATCCAGAACTCTTAGGTCTGCAGACTGATGCTGTATCCACTGAACCTAACCAGGCAGGGCTAGATGTGCACTTTAAAAGATCTTGCTGGAAGATTCTAAAAATTCTGTATATTATATGCATTATTCATAAATAACCTTTCCATCATCCATTCAACAAAAATTAATTGAGCATCTTTGTGACTACTTTTCCGTGGGATATATGGTTCCTTTATACGTGATGCACAGTGCTGTGTGTATAAAGCATTGGTGTGTAGCCTGTATTGGTTAAAACAGCTATACAAAATAAATGTTGCCGGGACTGGTTTGGCTCAGTGGATAGAGCATCGGCCTGCGGACTGAAAGGTCCCAGGTTCGATTCCGGTCAAGGGCACATACGTTGGTTGCGGGCACATCCCCAGTGGGGTGTGTGCAGGAGACAGCTGATCGATTTCTCTCTCTCATCGATGTTTCTAACTCTCTATCCCTCTCTCTTCCTCTCTGTAAAAATCAATAAAATATATTTTAAAAAATGTTGATAAAGTTTCTATCTTCAGAATTCTGAATCCAACAAAAGCTAGAGTAGTATTTTTCAAAATTTAGCATACAGGAGCATCACTCAAAGGGTTCGATAAAATACAAATTGCTGGACCCTAGCCCCAGGTAAGTTGCCAGTGATGCAGATATTGCTGGACCTGGGATCATACTTTGAGAATCACTGAGCTCAAAATAACCTTAAAAATTACTCCCAACATTCTTCAAACTCAATAGTAACAAAACAATCATTGATAGTGCCCCTTAAACTGTCATGTATATGCAAATTTCTTGTGAATGCTGTTCCAAAACATCATATATATATGTGTGTGTGTATATATATATATATATACTTCAAAGAGAGAAAGGGAGGGAGAGGGAGAGAGAAAGGGAAACATCAATGATGAGAGAGAATCATTGATTAGCTGCCTCCTGGATGCCCTCTACTGGGAATTAAGCCTGCAACCCGGGCATGTGCTCTTAAGCAAAATCGAACCTGGGACCCTTCAGTCCACATGCAGACGTTCTATCCACTGAGCCAAACCAGCTAGGGCCAAAACAGATTCTGGTTTAATTTTTCTAGCGGGAACCCAAGATTCTGTTCTGCATGTCAAAAATGTTCCTGGGTGGTGCTAATTATGTTGGTCCATGATACACCCTTTGAAATGGCAATGTCTAAAGCAGACCAGTAACCTGAAAGCTTACTAGAATGCAAAAATCTCAAGCCCTACCCAACACCAAGTCAAAACTGATATTTAAATAAGATCTCTAGGTGGCTCTGAGGCACCTTTTTCAAAGCACTAGCTCTCAAACTTGACTAGACATTATTTTGATAGACACATGCTGAATACAGAGAGCTGAAATAAATGAATAATTGTGAATCTATATAAACTAGAGGCCTGGTGCACAAAAATTCACGTGGGGGAGAGGGGTCTCTCAGCCCAGCCTATGCCCTCTTGCAGTCTGGGACACATCAGGGGATGTCCACTTGCCAGCTTTGGCCTTCTCCCTAGGGGAACAGGCCGAAGCTGGCAGTCAGACATCCCTCTGGTGGCCAGGAGCCCTCAGGGGATGTTCACCTGCCAGCCTAGACCCACTCCCTTGCTCTGGCAGCCAGGGATGTTCATCTGGTGGCTGCAGAGGAGGCAGGACAGGCTTCCACCACCACTGTTGTGCTCACAGCCATCAGCCCACTTGTGGTAGGGCACTGACCACCAGGGGGTAACTCCTGCATTGAGGCGGCTAATCAGTGATTCTCTCTCATCACTAATGTTTCTGTCTCTCTCTCCCCCTCCCTTTCTGAAATTAATAAAAATATATTTTAAAAAACACAATAAACAAAAGGTATAGAAAGCTGAGGACAGATTGTAGTATTCAAAATAGATACCCATGGAAAAATCTATTTCATACATCTTTACAAAAAGCACATCATAGTTAATAGAATTCTCAAAATCCTGACCTTGCTGCTCTAGCCGGTTTGACTCAGTAGGTAGAGTGTCGGCCCCCAGACTGAAGGGTCCCGGGTTTGATTTCAGCCAAGGGCGTGTACCTTAGTTTCGGGCTCCATCCCCAGCCCTGGTCAGCTGTGCAGGAGACAGCCAATTGTAGTGTCTCTCTCATGTAGATGTTTTTTCACTCTCCAGTTTCTCTCCCTTCCTTGCACTCTCTCTAAAAATCAATGAAAAAAATGTCCTCAGGTGATGTATAACCCTTATATATAGATCCTTGAGACAACGTTTTTCCATGGGATACATGCTCCCTTTTTACGTGATGCACAATGCTCTGTGCATAAAGCATTGGTACGTGTCTTGTATGCATGACAGGAGCTATCTTCTCTTGGTTTCCTCTCCCACTTACACTCTAATATCAGAATAATTCTTTTTTATAAAAGTATCACATCTGGGCTCTGGGAAGAGAAGATGTTTACTGTTTTATGTCCTGCAAAGGCTATTTCTTTCCAGCTCCTGTTCACGCTCAAGGTGTCTCTGAACTGTGCTCAGGCAGCTCTGCTCTTATAAGATGCTTGAGGGAATGGGAATTCACTCCCGCTATTTAAGTCAGGAGGATAACTAGGAAGCTTGCTGAATTAATTTCTGAGAAAGGTCCCAACGTTTTTTCCCTCTCTTTGCAAAAATGTCCTCAGGGGTTGAATGACTCACCAAACCAGCCATCACTGCCATCCCAAGCGTTCAGTTGGGGGCACACTTTGTTAACAGGCAGCAATTGATTGCCGCCAGGGTCAGAACTCTAGACACACTCATATTTCCGGCAAGAAAGATGTTTAGAATGCCTCGTTCCCTTTTAATTGTCAAATCCGAAAAGGGGACGATTTGTTTTTAAGGCACCTTTAGGCAGTCCTATATATTGTATTATTTTGAGTTTGACAGTAAATGATCTGCCACTTAAAAATTCCTCTACCATACCGAAACCGGTTTGGCTCTCAGTGGATAGAGCGTCGGTCTGAGGACTGAAAGGTCCCGGGTTCGATTCCGGTCAAGGGCATGTATCCTGGTTGCGGGCACATCCCCAGTAGGGGGCGTGCAAGAGGCAGCTGATCGATGTCTCTCTCATTGATGTTTCAAACTCTCTATACCTCTCCCTTCCTCTCTGTAAAAAATCAATAAAATATATTTTAAAAAAAATTCCTCTACCAGGAAGCCTTTCATTCCATCCTAATGCGTTGGCTTCTAGTTTACAAGTAAATCTCCTGTCTGCTTTGTGGTGAAGCACATTGCTACTAAGGAGCAAAATTAAATAATGAACTATGCTTAGAAATTACTGTAGGGGAGAAAAAATGTCTTCTATGCTTGTCGATTCTTCTGGCTGGTCTAATAATCAAATTGGCATGAGATAGATTAGCAGGAGAAAAACAAATTAAAATTTAATAACATGTTTACCTCCTGTATACGTGGGAGAGACCCAGGAAACCAAGAGAAGATACTTTTCTAACACAATGATCACTTCGCATCCTTGTAATTTATAACATTTAATAAACCCACCTAGGTAAGGGAGATGATGTGTGAGTTTAAGTTATTTCGCCAAATTACAAAAATACATTAAACATTTATAGACCAAGTTTCCCCAAATGGTTAAAGCCACCACCTTAAATACCATCCCCGGCTAAATACAAAAGATGTTAGAGGTGGGGAGAATCAGTTATGGGAGGTGACCAGGAAAAAGACAGTAAACAAGGGAGAGATTGTTATGCCGATTTAAATCTGAGCCTTCTCCATTGGTAGTGAAGGCAGGTCTGATTCTGTGAGGAAAATAACACCTCAGATGGAGATTTCCTTACAACCTAAGTGTCTTTACAAAGGGTAACTTTTTCTTGGTCTACAGAGCTTCTCCTATGTCTACTCTTTCTTGAAAATAACCAGTTCAAAATAATCCTATGCCAGAGACATAGATTGGGGTGACAAATTCCCCTACATTATATTTTAAATGGACAATTTATAAAAAGCGAGTTTTTGTACTTTTATATATTAAAAAATTGTTAAGTTCTGATAGAGTGGAAGAGGACACCAAGAGAAGAGACTTTCCTAACGCAATGATCACTTCATATCCTTATAATTTATAATATTTAATAAACCAAAGTAGGTAAGGGAGATGATTTGGGCTCACTGTGTGTGAGTTTAAGTTATTTCACCAAATTATAAAAATACATTAAACATTTATAAACCAAACTTTAATGAAACATTTAAATTTCAGATAGATATAACTAAAGAATGAACAAAGACATAATAATATTTACTGAAATATATGCATGCACATACTTTTTCAAAGGCTTTGCTTTATGCTCTTATGGAAGTTTTATGCATAAAGAATGAGAATGAATTCTGTGTTCATAGACTCAGGTTATATCACTTATAAATATTCTCTGCTAATGGTATATTTGTAATAATAACATAATTCATAATATTAAAACAATGAAAATTGACAAAAGAAGTATAGATCTTGCTGAATTATCCTTTTCCCCCCCATGCTGATTAATGCCGGCCAGGAAATTTGGAATAATGAATGTTTCAAATATGGAATATAATTTTCCAGATGAACTGATGCCTTACCGATAGCAGATATTTTATGAAATTCAGATGACTCAAACATCACTGAGTGCTCAATAATGTTTCCAACAGATGGGGAAAGGACTTCAAGGAAAAAGATCAGCTTGCTTAATTACTATTTCCAAAATAATATGCCAACCTGGTTGTAGGTTCAAGCCAAAATCTGCTTTAGGCTTCCAAAGTATCACCTACATTTCTAAAACGAAACCATTTGTTCTCAGGCTAAAGAAAATAGATCTATTGGGTTTTTGACATTAATGTGTATTTGCAATGGGATTTTCCTGAGCACATTTCTAAAGCAGGTGATGCCAAACTGAAAACTTACCTGAAGATAAAAATAATCTTAAAGTTGTTTTGTCCATAGTTCCTCGTTTCTAACAATGGGGTTTACTGTTTGTCATAGGGAAATGGAGTAGAGTAGTAAAAAGCCAGATCTCATCTCAGTCACCTGGAGAAGTTAATGAGTAAATCTTAAAGGGGAAGTGATTAGAAAGAAAAGTTACTGACAGAAGTATGTTATTGAAGGGCAATAGTACAGAGAAAGGAAGAGAGGTGAGATGCTACAAAATGCAAAGAGAAGCTAGAAATTTGGGGCATTTCAATCATCATTACTAAAAATGCCACAGAAAAATGATACATTTCATAGTTACACATTGAAATATGTACTAGTAATACCCTGCAAATAAGTAATACATTTCAACAATTTATTTGACACTTAGATGAATGTCTTATGTCATACAAAGGGGCAAAGTCTTCATTCATGAATAGGGAATTGTAACTCAAATACCAATGGGGCGGGCCAATAACATAAAAAGATAAAATGGGCCAGATGGAAATTGTGCTGTTCTAGGGAATGTGGGTAAACATAAATAAATCAGAAACCATGATATATGCACAGAACTGTAGATGATTTACCATGAGTGGAGCAAGGAGGTATGAGACATGGCAAGGACTGACAAGAGAAAAGCAGAGTTTAAAGACTATTGATACCATGCTAAGGATTTTGCATTTCATCTTTAAAGGTATAAGAAGGAAATTATTATGGTATATATTTTAGTAGTATTATGTAGAGTTTCCCTTGTCATCAGGAGACTGATGTCTACTGTGATCATATGTGTAAATTAGAAATCTAGATAATATCAGAATTTAAACTCAGATAATAATTCGAATTTAAACTCATTAAGCTCACGTCTAGTTCACATTATGATTCAGTGACATGAAGTCATTGTCTATTTGCATTGTCAAATGCAAAGTCAAGCCAATGACATTTCTTTTTATTATAAGGAAATATCTGTATTTGATTGAAAATTTCTGGAGATTTTGGAATATGTGTAAATATATTTTAAAAACAAATATCTAATGTGGTATTGTATATTCAGGGCTGGGGAACATCTGACCTGTGGGCCATATAAGGTCCACAAAATCATTTGGTCTGGTTCTGCCAAGGCATTAGGGGTGAGCTAATTCAATGTTTGACCAGCCCAGCTGGTTTGGCTCAGTGGACAGTGTTGGCCTGTAGACTGAAAGGTCCCAGTTTCAATTCCAGTCAAGGGCACATGGCCGAGTTGTGTGTTTGACCCCCTAGTAGCGGGTGTGCAAGAGGCACTCGATCAATGGTTCTTTCTCATCATTGATGGTTCTATCTCTCTTTTCCTTTCCTTTCCTTTCCTCTCTAAAATAAAGATTGATCCTCTAGAAAAATAAAAAAATAAATGTTTGACCAAATATAGCAAGCTAATTTTTAACTTGATAATTTTGTATGGCCCACAAATGATGTTATAAATATCTAAATGGCCCTTGGCAGAAAAAAAAAATTTCCCACTCCTGATTATATACTTAATACATGAATATTGATGAAGATATAGAGCATGTAAAATCGCTCAATTTCTCTCTGTGCAAAGTAATTTCAGAAGTTGACCTTCAGAATTCATTAGCATCATCACTAATTGACTCCAGTTTTGGCTTATGTGACCTTTGGTAACAGCCTTAACTCAAATACTAAATCTAGCAGAAGCAGATTTAAGGTAGTTTATTTTATGGTATTCAGTTTTTGCTATGAAATATTAAAAATATACTGAAGTAGAGAGACTAATATAACGAAACACCATGTGTCAACCACCCAGCTTCAAACAATTTTTAACTCAAAGTTTATCTTATTTCACCTAAACCAGTGATCTTCAAACACAGTCAATTTTGCCACCAAGTGGACATTTGTCATTGTCTGGAGATATTTTTGGTTATTACATCTGGTGTGTTATTACATATGGTGTGTTGATGGGGGCGAGGTTTGCTGCTGGCATCTATTGGGAAGAGCCCAAAGATACCAGTTAATATTCTCCAATACACAATCCCCATGACAAAGAATTATCTAGTCAAAGTCAATAGCACTGCTGTTGAAATATATTGATCTAGATTCGAACTCACTGCATGCCTTTCTACATTACTATTAAGCAAACCCAAAAATTTCACCCATAATTTTAAAAATATATTTTTTATTGATTTCAGAGAGGAAGGGAGACCGAGATATAGAAACATCAATGATGAGAGAGAATCATTGATTGGTTCCCTCCTGCATGCCTCCTACCTGAGCATGTGCCCTTGACCAGAACTGAACCTGGGACTCTTTAGTCCATAGGCCGATGCTCTATCCAGTGAGCCAAATAGGCTAGGGCCATCCATAACTTTTTTAGTGTGGATGTAAAACTTGGAAGGTTCTGAAGAAATTAAAAACATGGTGAGTAGGTTGTTTTTTGTTTGCCTGATTGCTTGTTTCTCAGACTATACTTAGTGAAGGGGTTCAGAACAGGCTTTCCCAAGATGTGAAACTTCGGCATGTGAGCTATTTTGAGCTCAAGGCAATTGAGATCCTACAGGATCAAGAGAAACATTTACCTCTTTTTAAAGAATTTAAATCAGGGGCTTTGCCAGAATCTAAGTTT